>KV426224.1:7863-30570 GCA_001632375.1 Exidia glandulosa HHB12029 | reverse complement strand
CGGTACCGTGAGGATGTAGGCACTGGTGGGCGTAACGCTGAGTGCCTCAGCTATAACGTAGTCCGTTATGTTACGCCTCTCATCCAGATCTTCATCCTCCACATTGATTCCGTCTCTGCCACCGAGGACTGCGGCACTACCGTCCCAAACATGAATTCCGTTTCCGCCACTGAAGGCGGCGGTACTGCCGTCCCAAGAAATAGAGGCAGCACCGGTGGGCGAATTATATGTGTCCGTTGAGCAGAGCGTATCCCCAGTCAGAACGTCATGAATGGTGACTTTCCTGCCGTATCGAAGGAGCACGCGGTTGCCAGAGAGAAATTCCGCAGCGCTCGCGCGCCCGCGGGCGAAGACCCTCGCCTCCAACAGGCGAAGGTCAAGTAGCTCCACGTGATCACGGCAAACGACAACAGCCCAAGGGCCCTCCCTCGAGCCGATGGTGATGAAAGGGACGATTTCTGGGCCCTTAAGATCGACCCTCCGCACTGCCCTCCGCACTGTACGCGTCGTATTACTGCGAAGATCCCACAGCATGATGTCCGAAGCAGAAGCAAGAACAACCGCAGTATCCTTGAGGGCGAATGCTACTCGAAGCACGACTGCATCCGCAACAGGAGGCAAAGAGTGTAGGCGGCTTCCCGAGCGCGAATCTGTAATCTCGACATCTCCGAGAGCTCCAACCGTTACGAACGCCCTGCCACTGGATGACAGGTCCATATCGCTGATTGCACCTGTGTGGGCTACTATAGTGTTCACTACAGTGCCTGTGGCAGGGTCGCACAGATGTATTCTGCCGTTGTTGTACGCACTTGAGACCGCGATCCATCTGCCATTCGGATCAGACCTAGCAACGGCAGGACAAGGCTGATGATTGGAAGTATTCTCGAGATGGGTCGTTGTCCACAGAGACCAGGGACGAGGGCATGGGAGATGAAGAGTAGGAAGTAGCGGAGGAACGTGGCGCCTGAGCGGAGAAGCACTTGGACAGAGTGGCAGGCCGGAGATGTAGAGCTGGTACGGATTTTCCAGAATCGCAGATGCGCATTGACGAACAACGTGCGAACCATCTTTCAGGGCGGAAGAAAGAGCACTGTCATAATCCTGATTATAATCGTCATTAGGAACGCGAGATGCACAGCCCGAAGATGCTCACCCCTATCTTGTGGCGGATTGAAGGAAGCCATTGGGTCGCTATGTCAAGACGGCGAAGATATCCGAGGGCCTCCAACCAGTAGACAAATTTCTCTGAAACGCAGAAGCTCTCGAGTTGGTGTTTAGGGATACTGTCTCGATCGATACAGGCAACGTGGGCAGGCCAGTACAAGCATGCATACCGTACGGGAGGCGGTAGGTATGAGGCTATTCGCTCGCGAAGGTCCACTACAGCGGCTGGTGCCTGGCCTGGATGTTCCATGCGACAAAGGTTGGACACCAGAGTTCCCTGCTTCCTCAGCAGACTCAATGTGTGGCCAGTGAACACACAATTCTGAATGGAGGAGTCTACCCAAAACTTCGAGGTAGAGCGCGCAGGGTCAACAAGATATTCCGGAAAGCTTGCGTGCAGCGGTCGCATGATGACATCTGCATCGTTTGGGTCGAAACTGAGAACAGCCGCCAGTCGATGGAGAAGCGGGAGGAGACCGCCATCAAGGTCGAGGCCAGCTATTACGGCAAGCACCCAAGGCGAAACGTGATCCTTGAGTACGGCAACGCTGCTCAAGACGACGTCCACGAGCGCAGCCTTGCCAGGCAATCGAAGGAATTCTGGAGGGAATGCCGATTCCAAGACAATGGTGTACAATTCGTCTAGCCGGGCCAGCTGCGGTTTTGGCGCACTGGATTCCGTACCAAGTATCTGTTCCATGGCTTCAAGAATATCGTCGCCGCGGAACCACTTCAGATACTCTACAGCTATAGAAGCGTAGATGAAAAGACCTGCCGCGTGCTCCGTCAAGTCCCCGGCAGCATCGCCGTAGACGCTAGACAGTGCACGTCGGCTCACATCAGGAAGCTGCGAGAGAGCAGTGGTGAAGAATAATTTGATATCGCGGTCCACAGTTGAACGAGGAATGTCGTGGAGTCGGAACCGTTGCGTCTTAGACTGGAATGTCAGCGAACGCAGCGCGTCCTCGACGTGCACCTCGGGGCGCGAAGTAACAAAGACCCGAACCGTGCAGGTGATGGAAGAAAGCGACTGCATGATCAAGAAGAGCATGCGCTGCACGAAGTCCTGCCTAGACGAGGAACACTCGTCTACGGCGTCGATGACGATAGCAATAGGAGGACTCGACGGAGGTAACGTAGATAGGAGCTTCACGAAGAGATCTTCCGCCTGTTGGTCCATGTTCTGCGGCCCGCCACGCAGCAGATGCGTCTGGACCACTGAATACGCCGCAGCTGAACGTAGACCCGGAACATTCGCCAGCAGTTGCCACGCCAAGGTTGGGAATATCAAGTCAGTGGAGTCGAGGCTGGCGGCGCCGCGCATGAAGAAGAACGATGCACCGAGATGACCGCGTGTTTCGGCGCGCCGGGCCACGTCAAATGCAATCGTGGACTTGCCCGAACCAGCACCACCGGTGAGAACAAAGAACGACGACGTGTCTAAGGCAGTGGGTGCACTCGTTGCCCAATCGTCGAGGTCCTGTAAAAGATCGGTACGCGTTCCTGGGAGGAGACGTCCATGCCGTGCATGCACACGCGCAGAGTACCCAGCGTCGGCATGAGGTATTCGGTTGCACAGATCGTCCCACTCGCTTGATTCCCGCTGCTGATTACGCTCGAGCGCTGCCTGTCGACTCTTGGCAGTCAAGTCGCGAACGAGAGTCTCAATCGACACTTGGCCGCTGAACTGGACTCGTGTGAGCCGGACATGCTAAGCAGTTTAAGGCGAACTGTAACTTACCGCGAAGACATCTCGGGCGGCCTTCACTCTGTCGGCCATTTCCTTCAGTAGACCGGCAATTGTGGTCGCTTTGAGAAATCTACTACGACGGGCAGCTTCCTTCAGGGTATCTGCCATCCCGCGAACTTGCTCCAGTTCCCTTTCAACCGCATCAGCCACTGGACAACGAAGGTGGATGTTCCGGGACAACGACGCACCGCATCAGACTATCGACGCGCGTTGACAAGTCCAACGACGAGACGAGTCGTTGCCCAGAATCATTGATGAACGGGGTCGACGGATCGATCGTGTCCAGCGCTGACCTGAGCGTAGCTGATAGCTCGTCTATGTGCTGCAAAAGCGTCTTGCAGCTTCCATCGTTTTCCTTGACCTTCTACGCAGAGGGTCAGGCTAATATCTGGGCAATGCTGATAGCGCTGTACCTTTATCTGCTCCGTAATATGGAGAAGGACCTTCGCCACGCCTTCTAGCCCAGGAAGCCCGCAGCCGGTTGCGCCTTCGCAGATTAACCGCAGTACGCTCTGAGTTCCAGACACAGAGACGTCGATCTTGGACGAAGAGGGCATCGTGGCGGTAGGTCGGCAGGTCAGGTTGCGGAGGTCTAAACGGCGGAAGTAATGGGCGCTGGCACCGCCTCGGCGCCAACGGGAATTTTACGGGCGGGAACAATACTCTAACCTACCTACTGTAGGACGCCTCCACGCACAGCCAATAAGTGTCTTCCCAAACACATCGCCGACTGTCCAGCCACTCTGTCCACCTCGGTCTTTCACGGCCTCTCTTTGCCCGCTCTTAACACCCATGCAAAGAGCGTCCCGTCGATCGAAACTTAGAGTACAGCCTCCTACTGCAAGTATCAGCCACGAACGGTTACGCGTGAGGCGGATAGGGACGCGAACGAGACCGGCGGGATGTTCGCACGATGCGTTCTGCGCGGCTCTTGGTCGAGCCAGCCAGACTGTGTTCAGATACGTTACTATCCGCGCCGTGTGAGCATTGAACAGCGCAACGCACAGAGGATCGCCGAGTCCGAACTATGGCACGCCGATGCCCGTGAGCGCGAGCCGCGCGCCTTTGTCGTTATTGTTGCACGCGCGGTCCATTCAGACGACCTCCCAGAGACGTTCCTCGTCGAACAGCGACCGACGCTTCTTGCTCTTTCCCCTGCCTTTCTTCGACGGGCGCAGAAGAGCAGGAAAACAAACAGACGCGCCAGACGGATCGGTGGTAACGGGAAACGCGCCCAGCGGGGATGGACCTGCGGTGGCGAGCAGCGATGAATGTCGCGGCCTCGTGCAGAGTTTTGGACTTCTTGTGGACGGGTTTGGGAAAGCACTTGACCTGGGTTACTGCATTCTGACGACCGTGCGTATTCAAAACCTTGCGAGGAAGTGTTGTACACTACCTACCTCGATAGCCAGGCGTCGCCAGAAAGCGAAGCACAGGCAACGGGGTGCGCGAGGGGCAGCGGACATGGGGATGTGCGATATTTGTGAGCGTTAGCGAACACCTCCACTTGACAGCGCTCCTGGTCATAATAGGTCTTGAAGGTGCAGAGGTCGCGTATGGAGCTGAGCCGTAGTGTGCGCTCGCGAGTTCCTGTGCCCGACGTCGCCTCGACGGGCGCATTGTTCGTCCTCCTCGCCCTACATAGCAGCATCAACGAAGACATGCAAACGTCCAACGCCTGCGCAGACGCGGCTCGCCGTAGCTGCGCGTCGTTCTCAGTAGTTAATGACGTGGGAGGTATTGGGGCGGAGGCGATGCATTACGCTCCCGATCTTCATCATGATGTTTACTCGAATCAAGAATGCATGCCAGGCTATTTAGGCGACGCGACCCATCCCTGTAAACGACGCAATGCCAAGGTAGTGCCTAACCCTTTCCACCGCTCTTGCGCTCCAGGTGTGAGGCAGGGTATCCGAGCGAGCGCTGCGTCGCCTTATGCCGGGAAGGAAATCGTGAGGCAGATGCCAAGACGTGCCACAGGATCGTTACCCAGGTACAATGGACGGATTGGCGTGAGACCAGAGACGCGGAGGTGTGGTGTATACCAGAAGTTGACGCGTCAGAATCTACGAGTGTTCAGATGGTGGTGTTCGTTCAGCAATAATTCAGCGACAAGAAGCGGGGGAAAGGAGCGAGCTCAGGTCGATGAAGGCAGAATCCCTCCACACATGGCGCCCTCCGCCACATCAAGGTCCGTCGGCGTATGCGTGGGACCGTGCGTCAGAACGATGACCAGGGTGTCGGCGCCAGTGGTCGCGTGATGGATGAGCACTCGCAACGGCTCGAGGGATAGGCCTGCTGCACCACGCTCCAAGACAATCCGCACCGCTACCCGACTCGCCGTCTAAATCGTCGCTAACAACAACGTACACCTATCATAGAGCTCAGATAGAGTGCTTCCCGGCGGCATGGGGCGAGCATAGCGAGTTTGGCGTCGGGGTGAGGCGGAATGGTCAAGGACCCCGGAAAGCCCTATCAGAGGTCCGATCCACGAAATTGCCCTCGTGTGGGCCTAACTTTTGCCCGCTCCATGTGGGCCCAACCGGATCGGGGCTCGCAAAGTGCTCGCTTCTGTGGGCCCAGCGGCTCGGACATCGGAAAATACCGGTCCGGCGATAAGCACAAAATGCGCCGAAATCCCCGAAATAAGCCGCTCTGAGCTCTCCCAGCACTCTAGAGCCCTTATAGGACTCAGAAGCACTGTTGCAAGTGTGCTCTCATGCAGTATATACAATCTGTCTGTAAGTTGAGTTTCACGGACCTTGCGGAGCATGGGTCCGTGTGGGCCGAGGGATCGGACCTTTGACAGAGGTTGACCAATGCGTGGGCCCAGTGGAACGGACCTTGGGTCCAAATTTTGGCCCTCGTGTGGGCCCGTGGATGGGACATGGAGCTCAAAATATGCGGGTTCGTGTGGGCCCACGGATCGGACCTTTATCGGGGCTTTCCGGGGTCCTAATGGTCATCGCAGAATGCAGCCGATTATCGTTATTGCGCGCTTCCTCGACGATATATACTGGACAAGTAGATGTAACGCCGTACATGCTTCCTTCAGACGGAGGACGAGCAGTAGACGTGCGCGTGCTGGCGGCGGTGTGGACAATCGAGACCGAATCGGGACGAAAAAAATGCTGCGGAGCGGACTCTCAATTGCGTTGTTCTGCCCATGACCTCGCCTTTTTCGGTGCAACCTCTATCAAGGTCGAAGTTTATGACACTAATCAAATATTCTCCTTGCTCTCATTCTGCATTTTGAAGGAGATTGCTGGGCAGCCCCCTGGGCTCTAAGCGTTGTGATATATCAAGATCTCACATTGCTGCTACATGCAGATTTGTTACACATTGCTTCGGACAGTGAGCTCATTAGTTTGACGTAGAGTACAGTGGAAAGCTAAAATATGTCATGGGAATGTGAGATGAGTACGACCGTGAAAGGACCCGAAATTTGTTCTGTCTGGGTTCCGGCGCTAACGCTGCCCCACGCATGTCACACGTTCTATGCATTCAGTAAATGTCTCACCGCCTGTGAGCTTGGAGGCGAAGACGAGTAGTGGTGGGTCGTGCTCGTTCTTCAGCCGAGGTCTGCCGTAACACTGGAGCGCTAACCGGTTCAACCCACGGCCAAACCTCCAAGACATGAAGTAAGTGAAAGCAGTAGCTAACAAGCCACAGGTGTACGACTGGTACTAGCGCTAGGTGAAAACCCCTTCCGTTGTAGCAATATCGGGTATCTTCATAGCCCGAACACGCAGTACGACTGGGGCGCGGTGGGACCTTACCTTTTTGCTTTTGTCATCTGAGTCGGATACAATTCCGTTCAAGCAAGCCGAGTCGGATACAGTGATTGCATATAAGGCATGATTTGGTATCAGGTGAACCTTTCCTAGTATCACAAGTCATAAGTACACGCATCAGCTTTACCTTCTGCTATTGAAACACTATACGTAGTTCCGTCTATCCTTTGCTCAGCGTCCGCGGAACAACATAGCGATTTGAGTAGAGAGTGGCGCTTGTTCGTCTACTGCAGACGTCATCCACCGAACTTCGACCTTATTGTGAAGCCTCAAACGCTCCCGGTTTCGTACCGTGGCGGTATCTCGGCGACGCCGCGCAGTTCGTCCAGCTCAACACGCATTCGCGCTACCTCCATCCCAAGATCCCGGCCAGGTCGAGGTGGTGATGGATCACCAGATGGCGACAGCACGACTCGGATTGCGCTATCCATCCCTGCCTTACGCTTCCATGTTGACAGTCTTCTGTCATGTTCAGGCTGGAAACCGGCCCCAGTCTGCAGCGTACGGTCATGATAGTATGGTGTTACCCCGCCGCTCATATCGAAGTTACCTGGCTGTGCGCTCCTCAAGCTCTGTCGACGTCGCCGAAGATAATACCAAAGAGCGGCACAGCCCAGGAACAGGACGGACAGCCCGCCGGCCATCGCGGCGGCTACTGTAGTTCGCCCGTTCATGTGCGATGCCGTAGTACGTGTACTGTCGTCGCTTTTCGGCGTAGAGATTGTTGAAGGCGAAGCTGAATTGGGACTGTTCGCTCCCGTGGACGTGAGCGGAACTGACGTGGTTCCAGGATGAGGATTGTCTTGTGATATCGACAACGACACTCAACTGCGCCGGTTCGTTTCTGTCGACGTGGGCGGAACTGCTGATGGTGTAGAATGAGTAGTGCCGGCACTGCTGGCACCATTATCCTCCTCCACTTCCGTTCTGCACAAAGTAACCAGTTGAGTATGTAGTACGATGTCAGAAAAAAAGATTGGCGCTTATACTTCAGTATAAGACTATGTAGACCCTCGAAGGGCATGTAAGTTGATGGTCGCTTATAAGCTCCTGAATATGCCATAATACCCTGACTATAAGCGGTCATATGCCTATGGCAGGTTATAAGCGGAACAAGGCTTATAAGCGTTACAAGCATGCGAGGGACCCGTGCCCGGAAAGCTCTTCCGATCCCGCCCTCGCAGCTCCCGCTCACCTCCCGGCTCCGCCCTTTCTCAGGCGGCAGCTGTGGGTGGTTGCGGGACAGGTCGGATCTATATCTAATCTATATTAGTCCTGTAAACGTCAGTTCATCCGAAAGCATGGCCATATGCTCATCGGATCTTAGTGGTCTGGCCATGGCCCATCACCATCCCACCAGAGTTTCGGTCCATCCGACGGCCACCCCTTAGGTGATACCCTTCCAGCCAACTCGGGAGAGCCGCGGTTCGGCACAGCAAGTGGGTTCAACGGAGTGGGATTGGATAAGAAATATATTATGGTGCACCACGAGCGCGCACGATAACTACAGCTAGCACTTCTTCCTGTTCAATGCCTTCTTGTGTTTGTCCTGGACGTCAGCACCGGGCTCGTCGTCTTCAGCAGGTTCAGCGGGAACCCGATGGGGAACCCGACCGCCGCTGCGACGCTGCAATTTGGGCGGCGGCGCACGGATGCGGTGCGGCTTCTGTGCCGCTGCATCGTGCTGGTTCCCGTCTGGTGAAGAAACCCTGTAGGGTCTGAGGTTGGGTGCAGGCAGCGGGTGTGAAAAGACTCGCCAAGTGATCAGCGGCGCTTGCGCTGGCGACGCTTTCTTGTGCGTCCGTAAGACGAAACATGCGCAGTTGACGGCGCATCTGAGTCGCTGGCGTGAGGCGACGCGCTGTGTTGCGGCTCTTCCTGGCTATTGCGTCGTATACAACGGCCCAACGGCGAACTCCTACGAGCAAATACGTGAGCAAGCAGTACGGGAGCAGGAATGCAAGACATACTTTGTCGTGGCGGACGGAAACACAAGCTGTGAGGTCTCGCGCTGTCGAATGCAAGACATACTTTGTCGTGGCGGACGGAAACACAAGCTGTGAGGTCTCGCGCTGTCGAAATGTGCCGTGCGCCGCACCAGCGTTGACGGTGCGAGCGAAGGAGGAGCAGCCTGGGGCGCGGTTTGGCTCTGACACACGTCGCGAGAGTGGGTACTCAGTGGCCTAGCCGATCCACACCAGTCAGTACGTACGTACATGAACGACGAAACGAATGAGGGAGGCTCACGAAGTATCCATGAAGTCTGTCTGGGCGCTGTCTTGCGCGCTCTCCGCATCTGCGACGGTCGGTCTTCCGTGAGCGCGGCGCGGCGCGAGCGGGTCGCGCTGGGCGCTGGGAAGTGACTGCGGGATGTGGGGGTCGCCATTGCGACGGTAAAGCTGGAAAAAATCGGTTAGTCAGTTGGTGGATGTGCGGCACGCGACTTACTGGTTAGGCGGCGACTGCGAGCCCGCCATGTCCTCCTCCTCGTCGGATTGCTATGCTGCCTTTCTAGATCGCAATGCGCGCGGCTGCCCATCCTCATCCTCGTCCACATCTGTTTCGGCGGGTGGGTGCAGCCGCACTACGAGCGAGCGCGAGGGCGGCGGTGGCGGGCCGCCGCGGTGCAGGCGATGCACGACGTGACGAGCCGTGGATGCTGTGCGTCGACGGCGAGTCGTCGTCGTACGCTGGACTCTGCGAGTGTATGGCCGACGCGGCATATGTGTGGAGGGCGCACTCGGGCGATGGACTGGTGCGCGGGCGAAGGCAACGGCGACTGCGGGCTGCGAAAACGATCTGCGCCTTGAGTAAGTAGCTGCAGCACAACCCGAGAACGACATGTTCCTCAGTCGGAACGAAATGGAACACATTATTCTCTTATACTGTGATGTACTCACTTGTAAGTGCGTCATAGGCAGTCGACGGAACTATAAGCTGTTATAAGCGAATGCGACTTCGCTTATAAGCAAGGCCCCCGCTTACAGTCTGTTACAATCGGTGCCATAATCGATTATAAGTGCTTATAGTGTTGTAGGTACTTATAAGCCGCGGAGTTTTTTTCTGACAGAGGTCACCTTGATCACGCTTCGACGGACGTACGTATAAACTGCGTAATCGAAGAGAACAAGAGACCCTTTGTCCAGCGTCCCCAAGTTGCTTAAAACGACGGTGTGCTGGCCCAAGGGTAGGTTATCGCTTTCGAACACGAGCTGATTGTAGATGAATCCCGGATCGTTAGTCGGCTCGTGGTCAAATGTGCTTGCAGGTACAGCGCTGTCGTCGAGATAGAACGCCAAGTGCGTCGCTCGATTCGTCAACTTGATGTCCAACTTGTTCGCCAACGCACAGTACATCCGTATGGAGGTACCTGACCGGACGAGTCCGTGAGTGAGGATCTGCGAACGAAGCAGCGTAACGGTACCTACCCATGAAGGAGAGAGACATATTCGAAGGTATCTGCCCCGTAAATGTTGTCTCGTCATGCCTGAGACGGCGTGAGCGACCGGGGACGATAATCCGTTGCCGGGAATACCAGGTGTTATGATGAAACTGCGAGCCATCCGGCTGAGCGTAGCAAGTCGTGCAACCGTCCGTCGCTGAGCGAGCATTCCAAAGATGGGCAGATGTATATTTAGGTATAGCGCCCGTCCGCTCGTCGCCGAAGGTGTCGTCGATGGTGACATTGACAAGTCTCCCGGCCGCCGTAGCAGCATTGACCGCGCATACAGCAAAAGCGGAATATCGCATGGGCGCTGAGAAGCGAAGTATGTAGTTCAAGTTCGGCGATGACGCTCAGGTAAAATACGCTTCGCGCCCAACTGCGGCCCAGCAGGTCCCTGAATGTACCGTCACGGATTTGCTGACTGGAATCATATTTGAGACTGCTGCTCTCATCCCGGCTCCGTATGCGCTATCTGGCAGAGAAAGAAAATTTGGTGTGCCACGGCCACCGACGAAACGACGACGATCACGGTAGTATTGGCAGACCAGAAAGATTGGGCAATGTATTCGCTCTATGAGGCCGGAGTACGCGTCGAGGTAGATTCAAGGCTCAAAGATCGCGAATATGTTCGCAGCACGTTGAAGTGTTAGGGTACACCGGCGTTTGTGAGTTGTGATGAGACCCTCCAGGGACCAGCGCCGACAGCGACAGTGCGAGCATCACAGAAATCCCAGCCTGCGTAGAACCCACTGCGCGCAGTCCGAAAGGAATGCAGAAAGCGGAGCCGAGCAGCGTGGAGACGGCGGAAAATAAAGTCCTAGTCTAAGAGGTTGGAAAGCGTATTGGACACGGTGACGGGCGGTGGGCGCGACACAGGATGACCTCGAGCGCCCGCAGGAGTAGCTTAAAGCAGTGCGTGCAGCAGCGAGGAGGGCAGGTCGTGATCTAGTTGCCGCTGCCGTGGCATAAGACGCGAAAAAGAGAGTACAGAACAGTGAAATGCCGAGCTGCCAAATCGTGGGCTGTGGCGCGCTGTCGAGGATGTAGTCCATGCAACATGTTGGCACGCGCCCGCTTGAGCGCGGGATTCAAGACGCGTCACGTATTTGGGCGGGGCGCCGCAGACTGTTGCGCATCAGCGCCGAGAGCACAACAAGGAGACTTAAAGGGTAGCCGTCCAGGTCCTCGCCTTGCGCGGCACTCGCGCCAGAAACGCCGAAATCGAGCGATAGAGATCATGGTCGCCGGTCGGGATCAAGAGCGGATCAAGTCCGAACTCCGCGATCCGCGGGAACAATTGCGTTCTGGTGGCCACGATCTCGATGACCGGTACCCAGGGTGGTACGCGTTATATGTATTACCAAGGCGAGCTCGGATTTCTCGGAGCTCAACAATTGAAACCTGATAAATTTTGGTTCTCCTCTCCGTATCAAGATTCGGGGGTTGTCGGATTTCTGTGTTTCTTAGCCCTAGCAGATGATGAGAGGGGTATTGCAGGTCATATGTATTGTAGTGTTCCCAGTGCTTCTTATACTGTATACCCGATTACTGCAACCGAAAATCGGACCGGGCCTAAACCATTGGCTGTGTTGCGAATTGGTTAGCGTGCTGCTGTGGGCTGCTGGGAATGCACATTGTGAGTCGGTAATCTAGGAATCCACCGGACGACAAGAATAGCCTGCTTTCTTCTTGCACCGAGAGCATGAAATCTGGCATACACGATCCCTCACATGGCCAGGTCTTCTCTATCTTCAGCTTAATTTGGCCACTCTACTGCACATGCCCCATGAGTGAAAATGACGATCGTTGATCATACGCTACGTCGTCCATGGCTGTCCCGGACAAGTAGCAGATGATGAGAGCCGTTGTTGGACTGCGAGATGTATGTGTGAGTTCCTCCTGCACAAAGTGCTTCGTTATATACCCGATTATAGTTTGCTCGCACCGTGAACCAAGCTTTCGGACCATTTTCCCAAGCTTTGCATCCCCCACACGCACGGAAATGAGACTCCCGTGGCTATCTTCAACACGGTCCGAGACTCCGCGTCCGGTGTGTGTATCGTGGAAGGTTGATACGGAGAACTGGCCGAGATGCACTGGGGGTGGATTAGACTTAGTGCTCTAGACCAGGGTTGCACTGTTCATAGCCTAGGCCCTCAGTGTCAGGACACCTGTTCAACCCATAGCATCGACATAGGGTCCTGCTTCAATCCCACGACGTTCCGAGTCATCCGGGGCCAGCTGCTTTATCTACCAGACGGTTACCGTATGGGGATGAGATGAGGAGCGGTATTGTGTAATATTGCCGAGGGCACCACAATGAAGAGCCAGCGAGGTTTCTGTAAAGTTGTCCAGATTCAGCAGATGATGAGAGCGTTCCAAGAGAGCGAGAACGTGCTGTGTGCCGCCTTTTTGTACGTTGTGTAGCAGAGAAATCTCCGTCTGTACGGCCCACTGGCAGCGGCCTCTAGACGAGTGCGACTCCTCGGCAAGGGGTGAGGACCGGTCAAGCTGTCAATGGGCGAGAGTATGATCAACTAGCTATAGAAGTCTGGGTAGAACTAGAGACTGAATGTCTGGGAAGAGCGGTATTCGTGATCCGCAGACCGCTGGTGCGGGACTGGGCGATGTGTCCCAGTGAAGGTGTCTGTAAAGTTGTCCAAATTCAGCAGATGATGAGAGCGTTCGAGAGTCCATGAAGTGCAAGTGCATGCTCCTCGCCGTCCTTTTGTACGTAGCGCAGCAGAGACGTCTCTGTAGACTGTGGCTCTATACCCGAGTCCTTCGCAGCAAAGGTTGGGAAACGTTCAAGCGGTCAATGGGCCGTGCATCCGAGTCTTGATACAGAGTATAATCACAGGTACGATAGACGTCTTTCGCAAAAAAACGCTGTACGGGAGACGAGCCGGCGTCTGTACCTTTCTGGCAGGACCGGCACCACTTCGCAGCATGTTCCACGGTTGTCCGTAACTGCAAGATACTCTCCCCGGGTCTCTCACCCGTCCTGCACCTCCCAAACATCTGCTGACAGGATGGAATGTCATTGGGAGTGCAGTTCTGCAATCTGACGGGTGTACATGTGCGCTCAGAGTCTGTTACGCGTCCGGGTATCCGGTTCGGTCTGGACGCCACTTGACGTTTCTTCTTCCGTACAGCGTTTTTTGCGAAAGACCTCTATCGTTTTGAAATTAGCTGGAAGTCTCGGTTGAACAGGGCAAATGGCTATGGGACAGCCGCCCGGTGTCAGACAGGAGTCAAATAACCACTCGGTTGCTGGTTCAGTCCCTGGCCAGTCGACCCCCGAGCTGTACTGGCGGTTTATAGTATCTAGTGTGCGCCATTGCCCGTCCAAATGCCGGGTAAAAGAGTACGACTCCTTTTTTGGAGAATACGGTCGGAGCGTGAAAGCGCGCCGGCACTTCTTTTCCTCAAGCTGGCGTGCCGAGGATCCGGACCGTCCGCGCGCCCACACGCCTTCTACTCAGGTATGCGCCTTACGTCGTACACGTGCGCGCGTCTCTGACGTCGGTGTCCAGACCGGCGCTTCGCTTTACGCGCATCCAACTCGCGACACCGATGCCGAAAGCGCCGACGTCCAAGAGCAAGCCCAGCAAAGGTGGGTATTACGCGGTTGTTGCGGGCTACACGCCCGGCATTTACACAACCTGGTGCGTCTTTACTTCGTGTTTCACGGGCTCTGTGCTGACTGTGTGCGCAGGGACGACGCAGAACGACAAGTCAAAGGCTTTCCCAAACCCGTGCACAAGAAGTTCAAGACTCTACACGAGGCCGAGGCGTTCATTGCTGCTCTCCGCGCCCGTGCAGGCCCATCCACGTCCAGCTCGTCGCAGCAGATGCTCGTCGCGTTCCCCGTTCGCACCGGCCCATCTGGCGCGTCGGTTCGTGTACCGGCGCCTGTGAACTCGTCGAAGAAGGGCAAGGAGAAGGCCCGCACCGACCAGCGCCCGTCGCCGTTCGAGGACGTACCAGCCGAGGAGGAGCACTTGTGGGAGGTCATATACACCGACGGCGCGTGCAGCAACAACGGCAAAGGCGCCCACCTTGCGCTCGCGGGCGTCGGCGTGTGGTACGGACACGGTGATCCTCGGTGCGTGCGTTTAGTCCTCCCAGTGCGAGTTCTGACCCTGACTGTGCAGGAACATATCAGAACGCTGTCCAGGCGACCAGACTAACAACCGCGCGGAGCTCATCGTACGTCCCTCTCACACGCGAGTCGTTCGTTCTCCCCGTATCGCTGAACCGCACACCACCTCGCAGGCCATCATACGCGCGCTCGAGGAAATACCGCCCAGCGAGACCGAGACCGAGAAATCGAAACCGCTACTCATCAAGACCGACTCTAAATACTCCATTCAATGTACGTCGCCCACTCGCCGCTTGTGTCTCCCTCCCTCTGTTCTGAAGGTCTGTACGCGCACCCGTAGCCGTCTACTCCTGGGTCCCCAACTTCATGCACAAAGCCCAACTCGCCGAACAAGCTGCCAACAAAGCTCTCGAAGCCGCGCGTACGCCTTCGGAGATATCTAAAGCGCAGATGGCACTCGATGCTGCGAAGGTGTGGAAGACGTCAGACGGGAAAAACGTCAAGAACCAAGC
The DNA here is from genome assembly GCA_001632375.1 of Exidia glandulosa HHB12029. NCBI lineage: Eukaryota > Fungi > Basidiomycota > Agaricomycetes > Auriculariales > Exidiaceae > Exidia > Exidia glandulosa. The sequence goes on along the minus strand of KV426224.1, from coordinate 15,800 downwards.
GCTCCTGCATTACCTCGTCACGCTTCTGCAGTATCGTAAACGCGTATTGAAGCAGGAGTGGAGGTTGCAATATGTGAAGGGACATAGCGGTGAGGTGGGGAATGAAGGGGCTGATGGGCTCGCTGTTGGGGGTGCGAGGATGGGCTGGGTTGAGGAGGATGATTGGGATGCGAAGCGGGAAGGGTACGTCCTACTTTGCGTCTGGGTGTGCGATGGGGGTTTGGAGGCTGATGCAGGACGGGTGTAGGTTGCAAGACCAGATCGATGGGACGTTCCTCGCGTGGGGCGATCGCGACAAGGACACCGAGCGCGCGAAGGAGGTTGGACTCGACGTGCGTCCCTGTCGTATCGCTCCTGTCCGCTCCCCGTACTGATCAACTTCCCGCGTCCTGACGCGCAGGAAACCGACAACCTCCCATCCGACGCAGAAGTCAACGCCGACTCCGACGCGGACGATGACGAGTGGGATTTCGACGAGGATATGTTGGACGCTATCGACCCGCCGTCGCCCCTCAAGAAGAGCGCGAATGCGAGAAGTGTAGAGGGTGCGGAGGATGTGGAGGACGAGGATGAGGATCCGTTTGCGGATTTGACGGAGGAACAGCTCGCACAACTCGAGAGTCCCGCGAGTGTGGCAGCCTGAATGGGTCGGACCCTCGGACACAAGATGTATCGGATCGTATCGTGCGTCGGGTGTGAGATGTGATGTACTTGTAGTTGAAGTAACAAGTGAATGTACTTCTACGTCGGTCCGAGTCTGTCATAACCCCTCGTAGTGCTTCTACTGTATTATTTCTCCCTTGGTCACAACGTTAACACAAATCATTCGTTCTTGCTCTCGTCCGGACAAGTTGGATCTTAAGAGTCAATTGTTATTGCCGGCAGGAGATCATGGTCGTTGCGGCCCCGAGAGACCGTTCTCCTTTCTGACACAGAATACGGACCGATCCAGTACTTTCGTAACAGTATAAGATCCACTGTCGCGTCGTACTGAACGAGTATGGATCCCACTCTCATCATCTGCTTGTATACTGGACAGCTAACCACTTGACTCAGTCCATGCTATCGACAGCCGGGACGGTCGCTTGACAGCCCACTTGAAATGCATCATCATTCTCAGCCAGACACAGTGCGGAGGGGGACGGAGAAGTTGAAGGAGGAGTTCATTTGCGATGAATGATGAGACAGGACGCACGGGCAGGAGTGTTACCGAGTGAATGGGTGCCAGCGGGCTCGGACAATACAGTCGTATCTACGTGTAAGTGGTAGTACTTAGCGATACTGTACTGTCCATTTGCGGTCCGTACTCCGATCTTGGCGATGGAAGATGCCAGGACGTGCACTGTACCGCCGAGTCTGGTATAAATGCACGACTTTCTCAATGGAAAGGATGCAGGTTAACAATATCCATGGACCACTCTCACCATCTGCTTTGTACACGATGCGGCGTTTCCATTGGAGGAACGGGAAGAAATCCTCAGCTTTGCGACATTCGATCTACGGTTCTCACACAATAACTCAGGAGCTTGGGACACTCGGACTCAGAGCTCGAGGCTGCTCGACTTGAAAGGCATCCGTCTGTCCCCATCAACTCTCGACGGTCAGAAGTCGCACGCTCGTCGTCGTTTCGCGTTCCGAGGCGTAGCAACAGTATAAAGGACACACAAGCAGGGACTGTGCATGCATCATATCCCCACTCTCATCATCTACTATTGCATACTACTACAGACATCCTACTACAGGAGCATGGGAAAACAGTTATAGATGGGCTCGGAAGGCGACTCTCAGTTCGCGGAGCTGCCTCTATCAATTGTGGTTCTTTGCTTGGGAATCTGCCGAGGAGTACATGATCTAGACGCAAGGGACATCTTGCCGAGTTCGAGGGTGCCAGTGAGTACTTTCGTACCTGCATGTCGGTGTACGGTCCATGCGAACGCCGGCTCGGTCCGTCCTCCGATTTTGGCGATACGCTGAGAGTGACTGAGACTCTTGTAAACCCTCACCAGAAGAAGGCAATAGACTCGGATTGCCCTCATCATCTGCTCTATACATCGTTCAGCTCTTAGCAATTGTACGGACTGGTAGGAGAGGAAGAAGTTCTCAGTAACACCACAACTACATACGACCTACAGTTCTCGGACTACGACCGAAGAGTTTGGAACACTCTGCTTGCGTGTCCCAATTGACTCTTGACGGTTAGAAGTTGCACGCCCATCGTCGGTCCGCGTACCGAGGCGTACCAACCGTATAAAGAACACCCCGTTCCCACAGAGCAGGGACTGAACATGCATTATACCACCACCCACTCTCATCATCTGCTTTCGCACACTACAGAACATGAAGAAACACAGGCTCATTCGCCTACGGACGACTTGGATGCGGCTCCTCAGTTCGTAAACGGCTCGCTACATGCATCGTGTTACGGTACCACCAACACTGTCGCAGTCTTCTGGATCTGAGCGCAATTTTTTTTTGATGGCGGAGTATCTGCTGAGCAGGAGGATACGACCGAGGCTTAGCGAGTGTGGCGGGAAGCAAGAGCAGTCTATCGGAGAACGAAAGCGCGCCATCCCTCCTCTTACTCCCGTTTTCCGCGTCGAATTTGTCCTGCGCGCGCCACCGCGGCTCTGTACTTGCAAACCACCGATGGCGAAAGCCGCCAAGTCGAAGAGCAAGACTAAAGGGGGATACTATGCCGTCGCAGTCGGCTTTAGACCTGGTATCTACCGAACATGGTGCGCCTGGCGTTGTTTTCGGTGGTCTCTGTTTGTTTATTTACTTCTAGGCCCGAGGCGCAGAAGCAGACAGATGGCTACTCGTGTCCTAAGCAGGAGAAGTTCCCGACGCTACAGCAGGCGGAAGCGTACATGACCAAGCACGGCGCAGCGTTATACATCGCGAGCACGTCAGCCCGGACGTCGAGCGAGCATTCAACCCATACAAACTCGTCCGGCGCGCCCTTGAGACAGTTCAAGAAGGGAAAGAAGCGTTCGTCGCCGTTTGACGACGTACCGGTCGACGAGGAGCATCTCTGGGAGGTTGTCTATACGGACGGCGCGTGCAGCAATAACGGCAAGGCCGCACATCTCGCGCTCGCCGGCGTCGGCGTCTGGTTTGGACACGGAGATCCTCGGTGAGTAACCTACGCGTTGCGCGTGTTGGATGCTGACGCGGCGTGAATAGGAACATCTCTGAACGATGTCCGGGCGACCAGACCAACAACCGCGCAGAGCTCATCGTGCGTACTTCTCGCCCTCCTGATTCACATTCTCCTCCCCGTCCCACTGGAGAGCGTCAGGTTCTCGACGCGTGAAATTTGTCCGTCCCCGCGTCCTCATATTCCTCTCGTCGTGGTCGTCGTCCTCGCCCGCTGTCGCATCCGCCTTCCTACCTCGGGCGGCGTCCTTCCTCTTGGCCTGTCGCTCACCGTCCTCGGCCTCGCAACTTTCGTCGCCGCTTTCCTACCTCGCTCGCCATCCGCCTTGTCGCTCACCACACGTTCCCGCACGCAGGCTATAATACGCGCCCTCGAACAAATCCCACCAGGTTCAAAACCGCTGCTCATCAAGACCGACTCGAGTTACTCTATCGACTGTGCGTCCGTGTCCCTTCTCCCTTCCCGCCGTAACCAACTCCTGCCTCACGTAGCCGTATACAACTGGGTACCCAACTTCTTGGCGAAATCCCAGAGACTCCTGGATGCGCTGGAAGAGAAGGGTGAACGTCCTACGCCCGCCGCACGAGTATGGAAGACATCAGACGGCAAGGACGTCAAGAACCAAGCGCTCCTGCATTACCTCGTCACGCTTCTGCAGTATCGTAAACGCGTACTGAAGCAGGAGTGGAGGTTGCAATATGTGAAGGGCCACAACGGTGAGGAGGGGAATGAGGGGGCTGATGGGCTTGCTGTTGGGGGTGCGAGGATGGGCTGGGTCGAGGAGGATGATTGGGATGCGAAGCGGGAAGGGTACGTGTTTCTGTTTTGCTTTTGCTGGTTTCTCATCACGTTGTTTGCATCCCTCCTTTACCATAGGTTGCAAGACCAGATTGATGGGACGTTCCTCGCGTGGGGCGACCGCGAGAAGGAACGTGCGAAGGAGGTTGGACTCGAGGTGCGTCGCTGTCGTATCGCTCCTGTCCCCTCCCCGTACTGATCTCCCTCCCGCCGCTCAGGATACCGACAACCTCCCATCCGACGCGGAAGTCAACGCCGACTCGGACGCGGACGAGTGGGATTTCGACGAGGATATGTTGGATGCTATCGACCCACCGTCGCCCGTCAAGAAGGAACCACCGTCGCAACTTCTTGCGCTCGACGAGGACGAGGACGAGGACGAGGACCCGTTTGCGGATTTGACGGAGGAGCAGCTTGCGCAGCTCGAGAGTCCCGCGCGCCCGAGTGGGTCGACGTGAATGTTTCTGCGGTCAGTCAGCCGGACATAGCGTGTATCGTGTATCGTGCGAGGTGCGATGTACTTGTAGGTGTGAATGTACTTCTACGTCGTCTGGAAGCTGTGCTCTTCGTCTGAACCTATGTCTCCTCCTAGACCCTAGGCCATTCTTCCACCGTTCCGAGTCGTCGCATACTCTCGTCATCTGCTAGCCCTACCAAACAGGCACAGTGCGAGGACAACTATCGGACTATCTCGTACATGGTATGCAATCGGAGGAGCTGCGGACAGTTTACCTGTAACGTAGAGGTCTGAGGGCGCTTCCGGGAGGGAGGCTGCAGCAGCCCATATAAAGTCTACCGGCAGCCTGAGGAGTACCACACCACTTTCATCATCTTCTAATACACTCCACAGCTGTCGTCTGGGTTGCACTATCGACGGTCGACTCGGACGGTATTCTCATCGTCAGTAGCTACTTAAAGTAAGCACAGCGCGAGTGTGTGCCGGTACGCGCTATATATACGCCTTCTAGGAGAAAGTATGCGGTAATGTCGCTGCGAGCGGTCCAGGCTCCAGGCTCCCCTTTCACGATATCGATGCACGATTTTATCGCCAGAGGCTGGTATAAATACACAACTTCCAAGCGAAGCTGCAGCTGCCATGAACGGCTCTCATCATCTTCTTTGCACGCTCCTCAGGCTACGGAGCGGATAAGCCATTGGAGGAAGGAGAAGAAACCCTCAGCTTTGTATCGGTCACAGACTGTACAAAAAATAAATCCGTGATATATATGCGAGACCGTTGTGTAAACTCGAGGACCGTAATATCGCCGAGTACCGTTAAACACACCGACGGACCGTTATATATGCCGAGCGACCGTTATACTCACGAAAAATGCGAATTATATTGCTGTCAGGCTATTGAGTGAGTTTAGGTGAGCAACGAGCCCTGGAGAGATAGGCGGAGGGGCAGCAAATGGAGCCGTGTCCGCTCGTTGTCCGCTCCGCCCCTGTCGCGCGTGTCGGCGCCAGCTCGCTCACGCCCCGCCGCCCTCGTTTTCTTCTGCTTCTTTCTTTCCTCGCGCTCATTCGGCGCTGTGCGATGCACGTCGTGCGTCAGCCGTCAGCCGTCCAGTTCGTGTGCGATCCGGTCCTGATTGCCGTCGCCGTCGCCGCTGTGCTCGTCAACGCGCAGCAGCAGCACGTTTTCGAGACGACGAACGTTGGCGAGTACGAGGACGATCTCGCAGACTGGTACAAGAAATGGAGCACGATCAAGCACGCTGGACGACCTACGAGCGTCGCGTATCCGCCTGCGATGCCGAGCACGCCGAGCGTGGCGTTCCCAAAGCCCACGGGCTTCGCAGGGTCTGTCGCACGTGCGTCCCGTACCGTCCAGCAACCGTGACTCGATGCTAACGCACTGTTTTAGAGGGCGACGAGGCGATAGCGGCAATGGAGAGCAGCGCGTACCCGCCACCGCAACATGGGCCCGTCGTGGCATCCATGCGGACGCGCGATGCAAAGGTATCGTTGACTGGCGCTTGCGTCGCACCCTCGAGCTCATGCCCGGCTTCAGAAGAACTTTGACGCGCCCTCCGCATGGGGCAACCTCTCGCGCTACAACTCCCTCTCACCCATCCCGTCCAACTCCAACTTCCCGCCTACATCCCCGGCGATCCCTCGTTTCGGGTCGGTTCGGACAAGTTGGAGCGCCTGGAGCTCGCCCGCGGAGTGTTATATTAAAGGTGCGCCGATCGTGGGTCGTTGGTCGCTGCGCTGCGAGAGCGCCTCGTCGCCGTCGGTGCCGTCGCCGTCCAGCACGTGACGTCACCCTCCACTACACGTGACTCGACTCGCACCGACGCGTCCTACCCCTCCGCCCCTCCACATTCGCTGTGCCGCGCACATTCCTGGTCGCATCTGTTCTCCTTGCGCCGGTCACGCATTCCAGTGTAGCCGACTAGCTAGATGTATTGTCGAAGCATAGCTTGCGAATTAGCCGAAGTAAAAGTGCTGGATTACGAGCGAAAGGATGATAGTGACTACAGCGAATGAACTATTGGACGGTGTGGCTAGGTGGTGGGGGTAATAAAAACGAGTGACAGGTATCAACCATCGGGAGGTGTGTCGGTGGTTGGTACATATAACTAGTCGACCGTGTTCGGTCTCTCGAAGCTCGCAGGCCTACCTACAGAAACTCCTCCATCCAGGCATCGTCGAGCTTGGTCGGCGAGTTCGTGGGCTGCACACGAAGGGCGGGCTGAGTGCGAGTTGGTGTGGTCGGGCGACTCGCCTGCCACTCGCTCCCATCATCCTCGTCGTCATCGTTCTCATCGCGATGTTGTGACGACGAGGTGCCTGCCTGATCCTCGTCCTCGATATCGATAAGAAGGGGCGATGAGTGCGACCCCGAGGGACCTAATGAACCAGATATGAGTTCCCTTACATCCATACCACGACGAGGGCTACTTTACCTGCCATGGTGTGCACCCTTTTCGACCGGCGGAGCTTCGGCGATGCACTCGCCGATCTGCTGCGCTTGACGACAGGGACTGGTGGTGGGGACCGCCAACCGCCGTCAGCCGACCGTGCTGCTTAGTCAGCGGGTTTCCGACCCCTCGGTGTAAATGTCCTCTCGCTGCGCGGAATCTTTACATTACATACCGCAAATCTATTTTAAAACTATTTCAAGACAATAAGGAATCATATACTAGAGCTACAGATGAAGAGGGTGAGTGTGCATAATTATAAAATCGAAATGGTCAGTTTCGGATAAGTCCTAAGTGCAGTCCATGGGATCTTCCGCCACTTCCCCGCTGTCTGGAGCTCCGCAAACGCTGCCATCGAATGGGAATGGGTCATCTGGACCCCCAAAGGCACCTGGAATTGTTTGGAAGCGAAGGATCGACTCTAAGAGAGCCCGTTTCCCCGCAACCCGTGTCGGAAGCGGGCGAGTTTTCTTGAGTTTCCTAATAGTTTCCACCGTACCTCGGTAACGGTGCCAGAGGATGTTCTTGTCGAGTAGTGAGCCAGTGACTCGCTTATTCTCCTCGAAACGAAGCAGGGTCGCCAGGGAGCGGAAGCGGATGGCTGCAATCTCGTTCAGCGTGCACTCGCGCTTCTCAACGCGTGCAGCGGCTTTTGCAACAGCCGCCGCGCCCTCCCTTCGCTTCTCCTGCGTAAACGCAATATGCGCGTCGTCCTCCTTCTTTGAGAGCTTGAGAGACTCGCGCCGACGAGTCTCTTTCCGAATATAGCGCCTCACGCGAGGGTCCAGTTGGCGCATGTACGGGTGGGTACGATTCTTTTGGTACATGACGGCTGCGTTGAAGAAGTGCAGCCGCATTGTCGGACGCAGATGCTTCCAGACGCGATATGTGCCGAGTAGACCCTCGTTAGAGTCGTTGGTCGCTGGGATGAAGATCCTGGCTCGGTCCTTTTCCGAGAGTGAGGCAATTGCCCCACCTGGAAGAAATTCGGCAGAGAAATGCGTCCAGCCCTCGTATGCTCCGGTCCAAAACGACTGCAAGATGTTCTCCAAGTT
>KV426223.1:0-67914 GCA_001632375.1 Exidia glandulosa HHB12029 | reverse complement strand
AAGATACGAAGCGGCCCTGTCAGCGCTTCGACTTCAGTGGACAGGGAGCGCGAGCTTCTGTTCATGCCACTCTGCGCGTGGGATTGCGCTTCACGAAGGTGGAAGGACAGCGCGTCGTGCCGAAGCTGAAGGCGCCGGATGGGAACGGTGCCGTCGAGAGAGTCGGGCGCGATATCGGCAAGGACGCCCAGCCCCGTCACTTGAATGTCGATGATGGAGACAACATGCGACTGTGTAGGGACAGGAGGCGGTGGCTTATCCGGTAGGAACGACGCTGCCTCGTCAGCGCTCATGATCCGTTGCGACGTCCGTATTCGGAGGGCTGAGATACCGACGTCGAGGACAAGGCGTCCCGTCGAGGATGCCGACACGCCCGCTTTCATCGACGCTTGCACAATGTGATCGTCCATGACCAGCTCAAGGCTCTGTTCCTACGGAGCATCAGCAAAGGACAGTGAAGAAGTCAGGCGACAGATGGTTATACCTCGAGTTCTTGCGCCCGAATCATGCTGTCGACGAAGGGAACCAACAGCGGAGATAAGAACGCCTCAACCACCCTATCGGTTCGAAACCGCACAGTTGTACGCCCGGTGGCGTCGGACTCAGCGCGAGGTAGGAACCATCTCGGAGTATCTGTGGCCTGCGCCGGCTTTGGTGAACGATGGGGCGCCTCTGCAGCACGTTTGGATAAACTCGGAGTCTGGAAGTGCATGAGGATTCCAAGAACAGGAAAGCGCGGCGCATGTACTCACAGCATCCAACGTCACCAGTGGGGAGTCCCAGAGAAGACCAGGAGCAACCTTGTAGTGCGGTACCAGCTTGACGTAGGACGCCGTATACGGCCATGGACCACTTGACGCGAAGCTGTCCTCGTCACCGCTCCATTCACTCTCTGACGAAGCGTCGTCGGTGCTCTCGTCAGCATCATCCGACTCGTCGCCACTTGACAGACTATCGTTGTCCACATCCACGTAGGCAATGCGCGAGCTCCGTGGCGTGACAGGGCGAGAACGTCTGCAAACTCGTTAAATCATGTTCGAGCAGGACCGACGGACACTTACGCAATACGGGCGTCCCGGTCAGCTTCCGAAACCCCTTCATCCTCGTCACCAGAGTCGCCGAGTTCATGGATAGCGCTGTGACGCTTAGGGCTGTCGGCGATGCGACTGAGGCGTCCGAAGCTGCCATGACTTGGAACTGTCGTCGTGTGCGGTAGTTCTGGAACAACAGGAGATATGTTCGGCGGTTGCGGATGGGGGAGGAGCAGGGAGTTCTGGTAGGAGGCAAGGCGAGCTCGATGATCATCTAGGCGCGGATTAGACGAAAACACCGAGGGCGATAATGTTAATGTGACGTACTGCCGCCTTCATACAAGAACGGTGCACGTCGTGTCGGAGCATCTTGTTCCCTGACAAACTCCTGCTGTTGCCGAGCGCGTTGAATCCATCCCGCGGGTGCTTGATAGACGTCCAAGAAGGCGTCGAAATTGAACGAGCCCGCTTCGAGCCAGTGTTGGCCGTCATCGCGCATCGACACAAGGCAGCGAAGTGTGCCTTCGGGAAGTTGCACCCCGATGTGTTTGCGATACGATTTCCCCGCGAGATCGTTCAGAGACAACTCAAAGCCGCTCGGTAACGCGAAATGCAAGCACGCGCGTGGAGCATTGATGGCCACATCGACGCCCTCCAGCATGACCTTCAGAAATGTGACTACGGAGCAGCATCAGCCAGATCAACTCTGAGTCGTCGTGCATGGAGGCGCACCGTCTGGATCCGACGGTAGGACATACTCAGCGGCAGGTGCGTTGACCGCGTCCGACATCGTGACGCCGAACGAACGTCCTGCACACGACAGAATGTGGGCGTCATGGATGGACAGTGAAGTCTTGATAGTCCCGAGCTGGATCTCCCAGAGACAGAGATAGGTCGGATTGCGCGGAAGGGGCCCAAAGATGCGATTGCCAGTGATGTGGATGCCTTAAGGAAGAGTAAACGCGAGGGGTATGGGCCTACAAGAAATGCAACATACCGTCAATAAGGACCATCTCCTTCCAGGCCGGGATACGGTGCTGCCCGAAGAGATCCGCGTCCAAGACGTCTGCTACGACGGACCCAATGATGGGCTGAATGTTTAGAGACATTTCTAAAAGAACTTAGCCGGTGAGGTTGCAAGATAGAAAGCATCGCGCACCCATGTAGTAATCGTGCAATCGTATATTCGCGCCCAACTCTGGAATCGTCATCGCGAAGCAGTGTCCAAGCCCCGCATTCTCGCCCGCAGGCGCAACCTCGCAGCCCGCGAGACCGGCGGGCATGACCATCAAAGCGTCTTCGACCTTAATGTCCACTATGACCTCGAATATGTTCGACTTTCCCGGACGATATTTCTCCTCGACGGGGTCGCCAACTAGACGTCCTTGATCCTTCGTATGTCGATACTCATTGACCGTCGACTGGTTCGTGAACGCGCCGAAGTAGTTGTCCTTGAGGATCATGAAGTGTCGAACAGCCCAGCCAAAGGACTTCAGCGCCACACGGGAGCCAGTGACGTTGAGATGCAGTCTGTCCACAAAGTCCTCGCGCACGTCCGCGTAGGAGAAGTACGTCCCGTCCACCTGCAGCAGCCCTATACGCCCGATGTCCGTCGTGGCGCGGCTTGCGAAGAGCGAGTGGGTGTTCCATTTCGGCAGCGTCAGCCGCACCGCGACGTCGGGAACCTCAATGGTGAACGGCACCGAGCTATTTTCCGGGCGGTAAACGTCGGAGGAGATGACGGCGGTGTTGGTGAGGCTAGCACCGCTTAGAGTAAGGAGCGCGTTCTTGTCCGTGTCGAAGAGCTGGTCGACGATATTGTGATCGTTCAGATAGAGCACGATGTCGAAGTTCGCAAGGTTGACGGCGAGCGCGTAGGTGATGGGTACGAAGCGGAAGGGGTCGCTCGGCGGACCAGACACCCAGTCCTTGATGAGGTCCGTGAGCAGAGTGATGTGATCGCGGAGTAGGTGCACGCTCGGCCGTGCGAGGGAGACGGTGAAGTCCCACTGCCGGTGCGCATTCCACTGCAGCGGCGTTGGCATCTTGCCTAGGACCTTCAATGTGTCCGCCTTCAGAAAGACATATTCGAAGCGGTCGAGACCGGCTACGCTGACGTCCGTAGCACTGAAGTCGAGCGTCGTGCCAAAGCCATTCTCGTCCGCGACCATGGGCATGCTGTACCGCAACATCGAGCCGCTGCCAAACTTGACGTCGAGCCAGGTAGGTCCACGCTTGGCGGACTTGCTACGCGTAGGATCGCCAAAGACGTCGTATTGCCAGTCCTGAAGCGATGTGAGTAAGATTTGCGTTGAGGGTTGGCGCGCACCTTGGAAGCCTCGCGGAACGGGATGCGTAGGGATGTTGTGCCCCGCAAGTCGATGAGCACGGCCATCTCGACACACAAACGAGTCTCGCCCGCCTGCAGCTTTGCCGTCGGGTGCGAGTCGTGGAATGTCTGCGGGAAGAACACGCGCTGGAGCTCGGCGCGCTGCCTGTCTGTCCAGGGTCCGTACGTCAACTCGGCGCTGTGAACAACCATCTCGATTCCCCATTCCGGCGGCAGGTCGCCATTGCCGACATCGAGACCGGACTTGTCGTGCAAGACAGCGTTCCCCGGCACCTCGCCCGCGACGTCCGCGTAGTACGTAATTTCCAACGCCTTGGTCGACAGGACGTTCTCCCACTGAGCATATTGCGCACGATCCTGCACGGAAGGAGACTTTGGCGCGTCGCGACGATAATTCTGCAGCAGCTCGCGGAACGACGCGAAATCCAGGCCGTCGAGAGCAGCATCGACATGCTCAAAGACCTTTCGGCCGGTCTCGAGCATCGGCTCGTCGTAGTCCGGGTTCGGGTTGCACGTCACGAGTACGTTGCGGAATGTCAGGTTGAGCACCTGCTTGTATAGGTCGAGGGCGCAGCGGGACTGCGCGACGTCGAACGTGCCGTTCGCGTGCGTGAAGCGGGCGACGACGATCGACTGCACGGACGCGTTGCCGAGGACGATTGCGCCCTTCTCGATGCGAATGCTGATGGGGAGAATTTCCATCCAGTCGAGCGTCGGCACGCGGTGTGCGCACCAGCGCACTAGACTTCCGCTTATCCTCGATGCACGCGTCAAAAGCCAGGCGTAGTGCGTCTCGACGCCGCCTGTTGTGCTTCCGCGAGAGGTAACGCCGTGCAAGGGGCCCTCGACGTGCTGCGCGGGCTGGTGCGTCTGTTCATGGTTCGCCGGGCGCTTGAGCCGCGCCAGGACGTCCTCGTAGGACCAAGTGCGGTTGTAGAGGAACCATTCGACGCCCTCCATGTAGACTGCTACGCGGCATGGTAGTTCCGCGTCCTTCTCGTAGCCTGGAATTCGGGTGAGCGTAATACGGTGCGCTGCTGAACGGACATACGTCTCCCCTGCTCCGGCTCGCCAGGTTCCAGCGCAACGTCGATGCCTTGGCGGGTATTCCAGAGCCAGTATTTCCACGTGATCTTCATCTTGACGATGCGCAGGCTCTGGTTGCTGGACGTATATCGGACGTCCTTGAGCAACAGTCGGCCGCTCAACAGTGAGAACTGCAACGCCTCTGCGCGACGGTAAGTACCCATCATGTCGCTACGTTCTAAGCGCACCTATAGAGACGTGTATGCTGCCAGGAGAGCTCGTAGGATCCCATAGACGGAGCCGTAGGACGGCGGCAACGAGCCATGCCACCGCGCGGTTGAGGTAGAAAGCATAAAGTACGACGACGATTACGATACCCAGGCAGGTGAACAGAACCGAGCTGCCATATTTTGTCAGCTGAATTCGTCATCGCTGGCATGCTCACTCACAGGGACAGGTGCGCCGACATGGCGGCATCGAAGGTCGAAACACGAGGTGCAACTCCGCCGACAGCGACCGATGGAGACCTTCTCGCAAAATCCTTTGCCGGTGATTCAAGGTCGCTTAAGGTAACGATGTCGGTATATCACTTGTTCTTAGGCAGTATGCATTTCTATCACTACGGTGAACGTCCAAGTCTACATGTATACAAGAAGCAACATGAGGGGGAGCTGGAATGCGGCGACAATAAAGAGGAAGTAGACCCTCCGACTACGCTGTGTTGCCGTGTAGGTTTGGGCAACACCTGCCGCAGATTCCGGAAGTGCAACATAGCGCAGCGAACGCACAAGGAATAAAGCATTGGCAAGGAAGACGTAGACAAACACAGACCAGTAGACCCATGAGCGTGTCGTCAGGAAATCGGTGAAGATGGTCGCAATGATCCTGTTATGTGTGCATATTAGTCCTTCTGCACCAACAAAGCAAGATTCTGCATGTGCAAACGGGTGCCAAACATGCAGTAGTCACGTCGACGTACCCAACGAATTTGTAGCCCGCGTAAGCTACGAGATCCACCACGGACGCTGAGCCTTGAATATTAAGGAGGTAGCACGACAGTCGTACGAGGAGCACTTCGAAAAAGACACAGAAGATGGCGCTCGACGTCGTGGCGCCGAGTACGCGAGGGTTAAATCTGGTCTTGAGCCCAAGCTTGACCGCTGACAGCAAAACGTATGTCACGAGCGCCATAGCTGCATGTAGCGCGTCGTCAGAGCAGGCCAGGAAGCTAGCGTCCACGTACAAGGAATGTAGAGGTCCGGGCTGTTTATGTCGTCGCGCGGCGCAAGGAAACCATCCGTCTGGCCGCCTTCGGAGCGTATCGTCTTGCGATACCAGGGCTTGTGGCGCCACGGGAAAAGCACTAAGCGCAATTTGTTGACCACGTAAGAGTTGGAGACTTGGAACTGGTGCTTGAGTGCCGAGAGCGGTATGATTGCGCCTCCGAACTGCGTGTCGACCGTCGTGAGTTCGAGCTACAGTACAGCTACAGTACCGTACGCACATTTTGCTTCACATATTCGCTACCGGCATGCACAGCGCTCTGGCCGAGCTGCATGCCGATCTGGGCCGTCGCGTCGTTCACCCCCCACATATTCGGTGCGACGAAGCCAAAACCAGGCTGACCAGGCTGTTGTGGGTACCCGTAAGGCGCGGTTGGCGGCACCGGGTAGGCCTGCTGGTGCTGGGGCTGTAGCGGCTGAGGCGGAGACTGCTGCTGGGCATATTGCTGCTGTCCGCGCTGCTGCGACGGCGTCGACGAGAAGCGCATGTAATCCTGGGGTGACGCAGGAGTAGACGGGGGTTCAGGAAGATATGTTTGCCGCGTGGGCACGGGGTGGTGAAGTTTCACGTCGTCCATACGCGGCGACACGTAGAGGCCACGATATGGGCGGAGGCAAGCAGCGTTTGAGCGGAATTTCGGCGAAGTCCGCCGCCTCTTGACCAAGGACCACACGAGCTCGCAACTGACAAAGATCTCCAGGAGCTGTCTTTATCCGCACAATGACTCTAGGTGCTATTATATCGATTCGGACGATTTCAATCGCCATAGCCCATCTATAGCTGCTCCTTGGCTTTCAGGACCACCCGGCGACTCTCTTTGACCTTTTTCGCCGCGTCTCCGAAGTAGCGCCTGATCTCGAAACTCCACATGATGTTGCCGATGGTCCAATGTGCCAGTTCTTCTACGTAGAGCTGGACTTGCGCGTCGAGCTCCGCGCTGCCGAACGTCTGCCCTCTCAGGACCTCTCTAGCAGCCCAGTGCTTCTTGACCAAGCTCTCGTAGTACTCGCCGACGTGATCGCTCGCCGCTTGGAGACCTATGTTCCTCTCGGACATAAGAACCGTGACGACGTTGTTGCCTTCGAGCCCATGCTGATACTCGACCGCGTACGAGTACACGTCCTGCGCCATGTCAACGATAGGCCCCGGGTCTGGTCACAGCGCCAAAAGCTCACGTTGGCCCAGCAGACCATGTCGATGACGCTCCAGTATACCGCCATAAAGTGCTCGTTTGCGAAGACGTGGTTCGGGAGGCTGATCCCGAGAGAAAACTCCATGATGGATGCGCAGGGGCGGACAGCGCTGTTCTCCCGACGGAGATTCTCGTACGCCTCGACGGACAAGACTTCTCCGCGCTCGCGGAGGTTGGCCTCCTCTACGACGCACGCAATATAGCTCTCGCAGACGTTGATGAAGCGCTTGCCGCCGTCCGTATCGATCCAATTGCCCAAGCTCGCACGAAATCTGCATTGGTACTCAGTACAACTTGAAGCTGCGTGTACCACGACAATGCTTACTCTCGTGTGATTCGCGCCAGCTTTGAACCGTCGTCCCAATTCGGCTCGCGCAACGCGTTCAGGAAGCTTTGACCGGTATTATACGCTTCGACGCCGCTCTGTGTATCGCATATCTCGTCCACGACTACGAGAATGCATACGAAATCGCAGACTGCTCTGAACCGGTCGTATGGCGCACTCGGATAGCACATCGCACAGAGGCGCTCCATGTCCGCATTGACGAGGATAGCCTCAGTCTGCGCTCCCAGGGCCTCTCGCGAGACAAGCCACGCGCGACAATCTGCCATGGCCCGAGCATAGTGTGAGTTAAAGCGTGGGTTAAAACTCGACGAGGCAGCGACGAGGTCGGGAAGGTAAAAAGCATTGGCTGTCGTTGAGCCAACCATGATGGTGCACTGTGGTGTTGGGCGAAATGTCACAGGCGATTTCACTGGCTTTATAGAGTGTGGGTGTATGAGAACAATACGGCGATCTACTCGAGACCTTCGAAGCGCTTGCACGCATGTGCGCCCAAACGCTCGGCATAACCGACTGCTCGCCATTGAACCCTCACCGTACGACAGCACTGACTTGAACGCGCGGCTCCTACTCATTGTCAATTTAACCCTACTCGCGATAGCGCCCGGCGCCTACTCCCCGCCACCGAAAAAAAGTTCCGCTCCGTGTCGGCCTGTTCCGACCGCATTCCGAGCACCCTCCACAGTGAAATATTACATGTATTAAGTCGACCCTATGTGCCAAGAATCTAGTACTTCGTATGACCACCATTAGCCGCTAAAACCGCTTGTACACGATCAGGCATCTGCGCGATGTGGCGATTAATGTCATGCATGCTGAGCCGATCCCACTCCTCCAAAACCGCCGCCTTGAGCTCCTCCACCGTTGTCGGCAAGCGCGGTCTGGAGCGCAGACGAGTCTTGAGGGTCAGCCAGACCTGCTCTATAGGCGACAGGTCGGGGGATGCGGCGGGGTGGGAGAAAAGCGTGACGCGATTGTCGCGGAGCCATTTCTGGGTGACCTTGGCTCGGTGCGACGGCGCACCGTCCTGCTGAAATAGGACCTCCCGCCCAAGCTCCCGCACTGCCGCCGCATGGAACGGCTTCCAGGCGCCCTCGAGCACCTGCGCGATGTAGCGCGCGCCCGTCATGCCGCCTCCTTTGCCGCCGGGGTACTCGAGAGCGATGAGCGGGCCCTTCCGATCTTGCATCACGCATCCCCACACCATAACGCGAATCGGCGACTGCGTGAAGGTCGGGATAAGACAATCCTCCTCGTACTTCTCGTCTGCGCGCCGCGTAACGAAAACTCTGTTGCGAGAGCCGCCGAGGTAGATGTAACTTTCGTCGGACCAGGCGACGTCATCCCAACCGCGCCGATTCGCGTTCTCGCGCGCCCAGCTCAATCGCCCGTCCTTGTGCTCGGGCTTGAGGTATGGTTTGCGCTTCGCGACGCGCCTATGATAGCCCTTGGGCCGTAGGACATTGCGCACGAGCGTCGCGGAGCCGTTTACGAGGTTACCAACCTCGCCGAACGGCATTCGACGATTCTTGCGCACCGTGCGTACAATAAGCCGTTTATCGGCTGGCGTGAGCTTCGACGGACGTCCACTGCCTGGGCGTCGATGCGTTGTGCCGGTCTCGAGGTATTTGTGCCAGATCTTGCGGGCAGAGCGTGGGTTGATTCGTTCAGCGCGCGCGGCCGCTGCGACGTTCTGGTTTTCATCGGCCAATACACGGCCGATGAAACGCTGCTTGCGCGGGCTGTCGTATGCCTTGCCGAGCCGCGCCATATGGGTGTATAATGGTACGTTTCGAGAGGTGTGTGGGTACGAGAATGAGGCGAGGGAGAGAGAGTTCGGCGGGTCGGGCCGGAGCGGAACTTTTTTTCGGTGGCGGGGAGTAGTTACTCTGTCGATGGTCGCTTACGGGGCAGGCGTCTCTCCACCAGGTCCAAGATACATCCACGCTTGAGATAACGGGAGTCCCCGCACGGATCTTCAGGTGTGCACATCGTCTACTTCTTTAGTGATGCGCAGACGCTCGTTGACGCTCATACATAGGTATGTGCACCTCGTTCTTGACACTGCTGCGGTTTCCCTCACAGGGAGGTGACAGATGCGGGATACTGAGCTCTTTGTTGCATCGTTCTTTGGGAATGACAGTCGCGGCTGTCGAAGCAGAGGCGCCTCACTTTACTGAATTTGTGGCTTTGTGCTCTAGCGAGCGCGGTGAACCAAGCCCGCGGTAACCTGACACTCCTTCAGTAGTGACAGTCACACTCATGTCATCGCGGCCTACTGGCATCTACGACCAATGCGTGCACTGGTGTGAGATGGCAAGGACAGCAGGTGTCCGACCACAGTCTAAGGTCTCGACTCTCGAAGCTGCCACAGGTGAGCGTCGGTAAGCTGAATCGAGATCTGAGCTAGGGAATTGAGATTTGAGCTAGGATTCTTGACCATTCGTTCCACCCAGCCCAGTGCGAGGCTTCTTCGATGACCCCCACGAATATTCGCACATTGCCGGCGTGCCGCTCAGGCTGTTCCCGTGACGCGATGGCGCGCAAGTTAGCGCTTGCTGATTATTGAACGAAGGGTTTATCGCGCTCTGCTTGAAGGGCCACTACCGCCAGACATGTAGCGCTCTTCAGCCTCTAGAGTGTCCCGATGATTATTACGAGCCTACGACCGGCCTCAGCAGCAGGTACTTCTCGCCGGCCTCCAACGTCATCGGCGCTTCAGGCCTGAGGGACAACCGCACAACACTGACAAGCCACAACATTGCCACGGAGTTGCCACTATCCGTTCGCAACACGGTACTCGAAGCGCGTAGGGAAAGGGAAAGGGTGCGCAACGCGTTGGCCGTGCGACAGTCGCGTAGGCCGCACTGTTAATGAAGACCTCTAGGGACAGACACAATGTGTACTACTTTCCATGACTGGCAGCTTTGACGATGTGATAACGGGCAGTCACGCTGCGGAAATTGTGTAGACGACTCTGTGTGATTGCGTACTAGTTCGAACAAGAAGGAAAAGGACGAGAGCGGGAGTCGAGTCACGTGGGAAGGATGGTGACGTCACGTTGGACTACTCTGCCCGCTCGAGCAACCGTTCTGGTGCCATATGCGGTTGTAACCACTGAGCGGAGGACCAGCAGCGTAAGGTGTCGCTGCTCGTGACAATGCGACCGTTAGCAATCTGCGAAAACTATGGCCGTGCACCTTCCATCTAGTATGAGGGCGACTCTGTGTGATTGCGCATTGGTTCTAACAGTCGCCTACAGTTCGAAAGACAAGGCTTAGGACTAATCAAGACTACGAACGAGCTCGGGGATGTTACATCCGAACCTGCCTGAATCTCACTCCTTCGCGTCCTCACCGTTCGCGTCACCGCTGTCAAGCGGCTGGAAGCCCTCCTTGACTGAGTAGCTCATCATGACAGGCGCAGCCAAGTGGTCTGCGACGTCAGCCTTCCCGGCAACCCATCCCCCACCGCCTGGAATCGACGGGATATCGACGTACGAGACCGTGCCCTCCTTGCTGTCGGAGAAGTCGACCTCGATCGTCCGGCCCTTGACCTCCGCGAACATGACTCCTGACTTCATGATCTTGTGAAAGAAGACCATCACCTTCGGCTGCGGCGTGAGCTCGATGTTTGCGGCGGGCATGCCCTTCGGGTCCGCCCAGATGGTCTTGTGCGTGGTGCCGATAAGCTGATCGACGACTACGGACGTCATCCCGCCCCGATTGTCAACGGCGAACGACGACTTCTTGGTGTCGATTGGACCAGCAGCGTTCTCCAGGGTGCCATTCTCGTTGCGGACGACGGTCTGGCCTGTGCGTAGCAAGTGTCTTTAATTAGACACGCGGTCGCAGGATAAGGCTTTGAATCTCGCGTACCGAATGCGATAGGCACTTTCCTGGAAGCAGCCACAGTAAGGAGACTCTCCCCCGCGTCGAACTTGGCAATGGCCCCGACTTTATATTGGTCGCTCCACTTGAACTCGTTCTGGAAGTCATAATCGCGACTATGATTCAGATCATAACGGTATGGTTAGAGTGGGACGCCTCAGGACAGATTTTGGACGTACTCCTTGCTGTTGAACACGACAGTGTAGCTGTCGTTCACCTTCTTCGCGACGCACAAGTTGACTTCCATCTAGAAACCGAGTTGGGTATGAGCAAGAGCCAATGGGGCAGTAGTAATGAGCGCACATCCTTCATCCTCTGGACCCATTGGCCCGTAATGTAAACGGTAAGCTTGTATTCAGCCATAGCCTGAGGACTGAGGGTGGATGCTGGGGCGAGAGTGGTACTGAGGCTCATGCACCGTGCGGTGCCCGCCTTTATACTACGAGTGCCTACGCAGAGCTTTTTTTGCTGTTTCGTCCGTACTGTGACATAGTCTCCGAGTGTCCTATGCAGGCCCCCAGCGCCATGCCTTTCTGAGTCGTGTTAATTCCTCTCTGATCCGCATGCTCTTGACGTCGGTTTATCGAACGTCCACAGAACCCGAAAACCCGCGATGGGGGACCATGCATATAACGAAGCCGAACCCTCTGATAGGTACCATTTCAAGTTGTAATCATGATTTCAAGAGCAGAGATCTCTAATGCAGTTGGTGCACGCTCATCATGATCCAGCGCTATGCACATCAATAGGACACTGTCAACTAATCCTCTTAGCCACAGTGCAGAAACTTCACCTCGGAGCGAATTCAACTCTGAATCCTAATCTATCAAAACGGAGAGGAGATTGCTCCACACTTCTGCCTCAAACACCTTTACTATGCATCTAGTGTGGTGGGGATGACTTACGACACTGGACACATGCTGACCATCGTGGGACGAACTCTAGCGTCACGGGAACCATATCTGCCCAACTCTGCGGACAGTATTCGCTTCATCACAAGAACCAGGTGTTCTCTAGCCGCCGTACGATTCCGATGCTAACGCGAAAGATTGGCAGGGGGCGGGGTGTGACATACGAGAATAAGTGATCTTGACGTACTGTTGGTCTCCCACTTCATCTCTCATGTCGGATGTGACAGCCCTTTGCAGAAATGAACGAAAACTGGTGGGCCGATGACGTGGATTGCGTTTGTCAAACAGCATGTCCCGTTGTCGAGAGCGCCAGTCCACACCTTGCGGACGCATTTTTTTCGCTCATTTCTGCAAAGGGTGGAAGATCCGCGCAGGCGAAATTCAGACACTTACAACCTGTTCGAATAGACAGTGAAAGGTTCTACTAAATATATTGGTATAACATTGACTGCGAAACGTGTCCGAACCAAAGGTGGTCATCAACGCGACAACTGGCAAGCCCGGCATGATGACGGATATCCGTAATCTTCAAGATGGCGATCGGCCCATCCTAGTCGCGCACGGAAGAGCATTATTCAGTAAAGGGCGAGACGATGCTTTGGCGCTTACCGTTAGCAGACGTTGACTGAAGAACACGCGCGGCTATGCCTAGTCCACGTTCTGCAAACCCGCACCATATGTCGCAGGTATTTTCTCCCTCCGTGAGATGCTTGTCGGCCTGGAGTAGCGCGTTCCGTGCGTCAAGGAACGTTGGGTTGCAAGGCAGGAGCTTCATCGAGTCGATCATCAGACGCAGTGCAAGCGTGTTGCCGTGGCGGGGGACCGAATGATTACCCTTGTCAAGGCGGTAGAAGAAGCCGTCCGGGTCCTCAGGCGGGAAAAGGGAGGGATTGATCCCGTGAGTGCCGATGAGTCGGTGGAGCACGCCCCAGAGTATGTTCGCCCAGACTTCGCCGATGGGATGCTGCGTACGGAGCTCACCGTCTTACCAGTGGTCCCACTACTATCGAAATTTACTCACTATCAGGCCAGAATACTCGGGGTGATCGAGGTATTTGTAAGTTGCTGGGTTCGTTGTATGATTGAGGGAGTACGGGTGGCTTCGAATACCCCCTGGCTTTTGCGACGCCCACACGCCTATCGCCAAGTCTCGATACGTAGGGCGTGTGCGCACCACCAGGGTAACAAAGTCACTCCATCCCTGTGTACCTGGTTAGTGCTGATCGCCGAACAAGAGGAAAGGGACTGAACAGACTTCGCTCAATCCTCCAGCTTCGGCACCTGCGAGGCATGAGACATCTGCAGGACCGCCTACAAGACGCCCCGAGAGACCATGCACGAGCTCGTGCAGCACTAGATCGGCCTCGAACGCTCCGTCATTGTATGGGACAGTGCCGTACCTCGTACCCCAGAGGTGGATCTTACAGACCGGGTTCTCTCCGTCCGGCTTCCTCTCAAACGAACTTCCACTGCGAAATCAACGTTCAGTACTAAACCGGGAAGAAATGAAGATTGATCCCCACTTGTAGCCACGGTAGTCCTGAGCATTTATGATTACTGCGTCATGCTCCTTGCCGCCGCGACCGAAGTTGTGCTGCTGGAAATTGCCCGCGATCTCATCGAACCCGTAGCGGTAGAAAAGGTCGTGCGCCACGTTTGCAGTGTACCATAGCTGCGTGATGGACGCGTTGATATGTTTCTGCGCTTCGGCCGTCCGATTTTCCTGTGGCTCTGGGGCGTACGTGTAGTTGAAAGTAAGCGAAGGCCAAGGGGTGCTCGAGATGGGCCGAAGGCGCTCGAGCAATGGGCGCGAAGGTCGTTCCCACCACTCCTGGGCAAAGACATTGTTGCCTAGCGTTGTCTCCCTGTAGTCCGACATTCGCGGTCCATGGCCCGCAATGGCGTGGAACTCTGACGAGCCGTGGTCGATCGGGATGAAGTGCCATCCGCGGGGAGATGCGACTCGGTCAGCATCAACGGTCAGCATCTTCCGGGAACCGCTGTCGGGGTCGTTTACGTCCCAAGGAAAGACGCGGTAGACGTGAGGGCCGTCGACAGCATCAACGGTCAGCATCTTCCGGGAACCGCTGTCGGGGTCGTTTACGTCCCAAGGAACATCAGGAAACTGTGTTTCCAGTCAAACCTGTCACTGTCAACTTCGGTGCGTCGGGACCGCATCGCCAGGGTCGCATCGACATTTAAACGCTGTCCACCGCGTTCAAGCCTGTCAGCACATGCGTCTATCGCGATTACAGCGTCCGATCGGCCATACTGTACTTTAACGCTGTCACTTGTCGATCAACAGCGTGCAGAGCGATGAGAACCCACCGTTCTAAGTGCCGAGGCGAGAAGTGACCAGTTTTGAGTGCGCCGGACCGTATATCTGGCTCCAACGGTGAAAAATTTTAGTGTTCAAGGCGTGTCCTTGAAGATGATGTGCGGAATGTGTTGAAAGCTGGTGCGAAGTGTCGCCCACGATTTGCCATTCAAAATGTTTCTACCAGGTATTTTTCACATATTGGACCAGGGGACTTAGCGCGGCAGAGGTTGTCCCGGATGCATTGAACTTGGCCGGGACGAAAGTGCCGTTGGTTGAGTTGGTCTTGTTTGTCCCGCCGGCTTAGAGTTGCTCTCCCTCGTCCCCTCGTCCCCACTCAGTCTTGCACCGTCCGCTTCTTCAAGCCGCTCAACCTTACATGTCTGTTGCCCACTTTAAGCCCTTGTCGCGTCGCCTGGCTCGTTCAATTTACGGTTCTGGCACTGCAGGCTATTCTGGTTCTCGTGTTTAACATCCTACGTGCTCCTACTACGTGCTCCTCGGTCGGTACAGACCACTTGCGTATCTGTCGGCTATCTGGAACTCTGTGTGCGAATCCTCGTTCCTTGCTCCAGCTATTTTGCTCTTCCTGGGCTCGTGCTTGCTGTCGTCGGCTCATGCGCGGCGACCCCCTCTATCATCGGTACTAACCATTTCCCCATCCATTCATAGGATTCAACGTCAAGCTGTCGCATCGACTACCGCCACCGCGTACCCGATACATCGCGTTCCACCCGACCACGACGACGGGTGCACGACTTGGTGAGTTTGCATCTCTGCCCGTCTCTCCCTCACTTAACACACTGCTTAGAGTCCGGTTCCCCATCCCAAGCTGCATTTCCGCGCCTGTCGCTGCAGACATTTTCCCGCTGTCCTTACGATCGTCAGCTGTCAGCAATCGCTAGTCCGTGTGCTCATTTATCTATAACGTACTTAGCGATGCACTATATACCTCGTTTACCATCTTCTATCTACCGTGCGCTGCAAATTCAACCGAAGAAGAGCCCAGATGAGTAAACCAGAAGACCGCTGGTGACCTTCGGCGAGATGATCATATTCGCACCGGTCCCGTGACAGGCCGCTGTCGTGCGGTCAGAGGCGGTCAGAGGCGGTAGGCGACCGCCATAAAAAGGGGGGTCTGGGTTCTGCGGTTTGACCGCCATTGACCGTCCCGACCGGTGTAAGGCTAATACACGGTTTCCTGATGAAAGACGCGGTAGACGTGAGGGCCGTCGACAGTCTCGTGTACGCGCTGTAAGCTAGCGTGTGGAAGCAAGTCGGAGACACGATCAATCACCGACAGTATCATCGGTGGAGACGTGATGGACATCGCAACCTCGTAGGTGTTCTGGTCCATATGGACTAAGAGCTGCAAGCACATCATGTTCGCCAGTCACACTCCATTAAATGTAGCACTGTATAGCGTACCTCCCATGCGTAGTGAAGATGAGAATCGTGAGGACCGCGTGACGGCGTTTGAATGAGGGCAAGGCGGGCTTTGACCGGCTCTGTAGTATCGGGGACACCCTGCACGAAATGCGACCATTGCGACGCATTGGTAATAGACTGGTGGAGGACTGTCGGTTGTCGAAGATGTAGATCCAAGTCGCTCGCAAGAGCGTTTGCAAGTTCGTCGCGGGAAGTGGCGTGGATCACGAAGTATATAGCTGCCATACGCGCATCGACGGGCGTACGCGGCAAAGTCGAAGACGCGAGCTTGAGCCTCGCGCAAGTATCTTGCCGAATTATCGCAGTTTCCATATGCTCGTGAGCCGGGTCATCCGGTGATAGAGGTGCCTGTGCGAGGAAGAATTGCGGCGCGAGCTGGAGACCAAAGTCTGAGCAGAACTCGGTGTGAACATCGACCGGAACGGTGAGGTTTGGCGGATTTGTGGCGTTGAAAAACTGATGGTGAAGTGAGGATAATATTCCGCGAAATGTAAAGGCAAGCGTACCGATTCGCCGTAAGAAAGCACGACGCCGTCCTTGATGTTTGCGTTGAGCTTGCCGTTCAGAACCGTCAGACCGTTGATGTATTGCTGTAGGTAGATATGGCTAATCCCGGAGAGTGTGTCGGTGTAAGAGTCGTCGCGAAGATGGTACTCTGCACGCGGATGCAGGTGTGCGGCCAACGCGAAAGCAATCTCGTGCGGATCATCGAGCGGTGGCTGCGGCGACCAAGGTGTGGTAACGAACTTCGCGTGGCGCAGACGCGGCCCGAACGAGAGCGTCTTGCGGTGGGACGGAATCAAGCTGGTGCTGAGAGCACTGAGCGCGATCGACGACAAGACGATGAGGCGACGCATGATCCTGGGATGGGTCGAGTATGGTGTCGAGTACGCTGTGTTAGGGATGGTTGTTCTGCGTTGTGTTCTGTCGCTGTAAATTCGAATGTAAGGACTCCCGATGTGTAAAGGTCAAGTAGGTTGGGCCGTTGGGTTGACGGCGGGGCCGATGACAGTTGCGCGGGTAGAGTGGCAAGCGATCTCCGCGTCGGTGTCCGATGGAAAAAAAAATGACAACGCGTGTGGCAATCAGCGAGAAACGCCGCACCTTCAGAGAATGGGGTTCAACGAGCTGTGGACCCTGAGTACAACCGTGCTGGCGCGTCACAGACTGATGTTGTAGTTCGTTTCCCAGATGACCGGCGGCGCCGCATTCCCTGGATAACGCAAGCAAATCAGAATGCTAAAGCAAGAGCATGAGGGTGGCGCTTGCAGGGAAGATCCTCAACGCAGTGTGATACGGTACTGCGCTGGGGAGGTGAAAGCACGGGCATGTGGGAAAAAAATGATGAGATCTCCATCCCTGTATGGATATAGCGCTGCTGAAACGAAGAAGGCGAAGAGAAATGCGTCACCCACTTTAACAGATGTTGTTGCAGTGCGTTCGGGTATCCACATCCACTAAGGAGACACATTTCTTCGGGTGCCTGAAGCAATGTACAGGCAGATAGAGCAGTTGGCAAGTGCATCAAGGGATCCACCAGTGCGCTTCCCTGTTGTAGTACATGTGAAGTCGCTTTCGTTTCGGGCGGCGTTGTCGAACGCGGACGGTTACGCGCTCTGCGTCTGCAATTGCTATTGAGGGAATGCCAACTTGTCCACGTCCCAGAAGCGAGGACACTCCAAGTATCCATGGCAAAGGAATGCCACCCACAGCGCGGTGATGGCGGGAAGGGATCCGAGCAGCCAACATCGTGCTATGCGGTAACAGACGCTGCGCCTGAATACTCAGAAGAGACAGCGCGCCAGGCAGAGCAGTGTTAGGGGATTATTATCTGCAAAGATACCGCTTGGTAGACGTCGGACTCGGTAGCACGGACTCGGAGGAGCCTCGTCCTTGACCGGCGCACCGCACAACGCTGGCACGTCTTGCCCAGCCGCGCCGTAACATATCTGCACAGGGCCTGTGTGCCGTCGTATTGAGCGTCAAATTCATGGTCGTAGGGTCGATACGCACTTTCCTGCAGCTGCTGGAGCAACAGGAGCAACGCCGTGAACAGTAATCATGAACGCAGATGGCGTTGGGACTAGTGAAGCCAAGCCGTCTGGCACGGGCTTTAGGACGTGCGCTAATGACTGCTGCAAGCGAAAGTTCTGCGCGAAAATGTCAAGTAGCAGACGAGGCTCGGAGTTGTCGGAGCTTTCCGCCGTCCCCGGTCCCGCGACGCGAATGATATTGTCCGACGTACTCGCTTACTCCTGGCCGTTCGCGGACAAGACTAGAGGAGATAGTGCTGGAATGATAGAGCTGACATGTCGCCGCCGCAACTCGTCTATGCCCGCACGGCCGTGCGGTACATTCGCGTTGCAGAGACGTGGGATTGCGGAGCTTTCGAAAAGGACACAGTCATCGCCTAAGTAAGAGAAGTACATCTAGAACGATGCTCGGTATTTTTCATTCAGGAGAGCCCTCGTCTTCGGTCACGTCTCCGGTATAAGTATACCCACCCGCAAGCGGCTGGAAGCCGTTCCTCACTGAGTAACTCGTCTGAACAGGCTCGGCGAAGTTGTCTCCGCCACCCTGAACCCATACTCCAGCCTTCTCAATACTCTTGGACTCGACGAACGCCACTGTCTGCCGCGCAGTGCCCGTGAAGTCGATCTCGATAGCAGGATAGTTCACCTCCACGAACATGGTCCCCGTCGTGATATCCTTCTCGAAGAAGACGAGAACCTTGAGTTGCGGGGTCACCTTCACCTTGCCGTTGATCGTGCCGTCAGGATCGACCCAGGTGGTCTGGAAGTTGGCTCCGATCATCTGGTCCACGACGATATGCGTCTCCCCGCCCATGTTGGCCACGATGAAGGATTCGCCATTTGGAGCGCCGGTGGCCGCCTTCAGAACGCCGTTCGGCTCGCGTACGACCGTTTGCCCTAGGTACCGAGTGAACGCGTCTCAGTAACGATAGATGAACGACGATCACGAGCATACCGAACGAAATGTGCTGTTTCTTCGTGGCTGGGAGCTTGATAAGGTCTTGTCCTGCTTCGAAGCCTTGGACGGCTCCTACTTGATAGTCGTCCGTCCAAGAGTACTCATTTTCGTAGTTGTAATCTCTGAGACGACTCGGATTAGATGCAATTACGGACGGATGTCCAACACACCTCGTGCTCGTCCACACGACGGAGTAGCAGCTGTTCACCTTCTTGGCGACACACAATGCATACTTCATCTACGTGGTGCAACGCTCAGCAGGAGCCACGGTCCATAGGATAGTGAGCTGGACGTACTCTCTTCATCCTCTCCACCCAGTCGCCGGTGATGAGAACTTCAAGTTTGTAGGTCTCCATAACGTCGAGTCGCTTTACGGATGCGGCAATTGCGGGGAAGTCGAATAGTTATATGCTCCGTACATGGGCGAATGAGACGCACGGGCGAGATGCTGAGCTATACTGTAATAACCCTGAGTGAGGGCGCAGTGGGGCGGGGTGAGGTGCCAGTAGGGTCTGAACCTCGGGAACGAAGAACGCCCGGGCAGCGTGACAATAGTTCTGTGGGCTAATTTTTGACGACACTGACAGTAGAGAAGACACGTTGTGCCTCAGCCGTAAGCAGGAACCCCCTCAATCATCGCCGGAGTGTCACGTTGCCCGTCGAAACGACAATCACCTCCGCCAGCACCTGACCCAGGTCCTGAGAAAGAGCTAGTACAGAGCATTCGACGCGTTGCAACGTCTCCGTGCTGATGAGTCGCACGTTGTGGCAAATCCCGCTCGGTCGGCCTCCGATGCGCCACCGTACACGGGGCGGGTATAATGCGTACGTGAAGCGAAAGTGGATGGAGATATGAGCGACAGCAAAGGAGAAATCCTGAGAAACATGGCGAGAATGAGACAGAAGTCGATAGGCGGGGACGGTGGGATACCCTTGCATATGTTTACCGGCAGACAGAACGTTCAGCTGCGCTTGTGTGCGAGTATCAATCCTACCAGTCGGTTTTATTGCGGGTCATTCTGAATAGGACTCAACGCATGCACCTGTAGGATCGCGGCGACAGTGCCGGGGCCTAAGAAACGCCGGAGGAGGGGATCAGTCGAGGAAAATCGAGAACGTCGGATTGCCACTCTCAACCCTGATGTTCGACCAAAAGAAAACGCGCCACAGGCGGATAATACTCTAGCTCCCCTCACACATGCTGAGTAGAACCGCAGTCCCTGAAAGCATACGAAAATGATGGGGCAAATGCGGGAGCGAGTGGTGCAGAAATGCTGAGCGACGTTGGGCAGGAGAGCACATGCTGTGAGGCAAGCGGGATCAGACTATACAGTGTACACGGATACGTCTGGCCCTGCTGGAATTGGCTCGTAGTTCAGCGATGCACTGCGGAGGCGCTGTTAGAGCAGATTCCAGTTTTCTACGTAGATCCATCTCTTCGCGTGCCTGAAGCGTATGGTACGCATCTGACGTCTTTGGCATATGCAGTACAACGGCGAGGGGCTCATCAGCGCTGCCCGTAAAGTCGTCGTTCCGATCGTATTGGACACAAATGGCATAGTACCACGCCGTGCACCTGCTTCCTGTCGAAGTTGACGAATGGTGTTCCATCAGCCAGAGTTATTCGGGGTAAAGACACTCTGAAAGAACCGTTGCACAAGATGATGGATCGTTCGGCGAAGGCATCAGGCCAGCTGAGCCATAGGAGCGTATGAATCCTCGCGTCCGCACGAATGGTTGTTCCAGTCGCCGGTGAAAGTGTAACAAGAAACCGCGTGCAGGCTCTAGACAGACATATACATACGCGTGACGCCAGATGAAGGAGAGCGGGTCACAGGGCGACGGCGCAAATCGAAAGGAAGCCCCCAAAAAAAGTAACAAGTCGCCCCACAGACGTTATGATGTCGCGCTGAGCATCCTTTCCAGTATACGATGCGCAACGATAGAGTGCCAAAGCGACGGTCTGCGTGCAGGATAGACAGCAAGTAACGTCCGGGTCATCGTGGCGAGGAGGAAAGAAGCGCCGGTCGGACGATTGCGGACCACGTCATAGCTCTCGTACAGTACACCATGGCCGACAGTCTCAAGCTCACACCTGCGTCCGCTCTGCACATCTCTCGACATATGATAGCAGCACACGGTCTCATTCCAAATACTTCTATCCAGTCTCGACCTCTCCTCATTTATCACTCTGCATTTGAACCATCGTCCGTCACACCAGCCGCCCTCGAGGAACACC
The DNA here is from genome assembly GCA_001632375.1 of Exidia glandulosa HHB12029. Classification (NCBI taxonomy): domain Eukaryota; kingdom Fungi; phylum Basidiomycota; class Agaricomycetes; order Auriculariales; family Exidiaceae; genus Exidia; species Exidia glandulosa. The sequence goes on along the minus strand of KV426223.1, from coordinate 46,891 downwards.
TCCACGCCGTTGGCGCAGTCGTGCCGCAGTGGCGCTACACGATGTATCCGACGTCGCACTTCCACAGCACGACGCACGAGGTCCTCGCCGTCTCGTGGGGCGCAGCGCGACTTTGTTTCGGCGGCGACGATAACCCTGCCAAGGTCGAGCCCACCGTGCGCAAAGGCGACGTCATCGTCGTCCCCGCCGGCGTCGCGCATCGGCTAATAAAGGACCTGAACGAGGGCGGCGAAAGCTTCGAGATGGTGGGGAGTTACCCGCCGGGGTGTAATTGGGATATGTGTTACGGAAACGCGGGAGAGCAGGACGTCGCAGAACGGATCGCCAAGATTCCCTGGTTCGAGCGCGATCCTGTGTATGGCGATAGCGGTCCCGTTCTCGAGGACTGAATCGAGTAGTCCCTCGATGCTCTGACCAATGCGAAGCTCTCTGTACTGGGAAGCAGTCGGGAGACGATCCCGAAGTTTGGACTTTTGCATACTGTAGGCGCCCTTCCCGGCAACGCGACGTATACGAACGCGCAGGCTTCGCCGGCCGGCTGCATAGACATTGCTGTCAGTAAGGTATAAAGAAAGGCGAGGGTGTAGTACCCACATATCCGTCGAAGTCGCGCTATGACAAGTGCACCGCGTATCGCAATCATCGGTGGTGGACCAGGTGGGCTCATCCTCCTGAACGTCCTCGCGCGACACAATGTCACTGCAACACTCTACGAGCGCGACGCAGAGTTCAGCAGTCGTGCGCATCTGGGCGGTACACTCGACCTGCACGAAGACACTGGACAGTTGGCGATGAAGGGCGCGGGTGCTGCATTATGGGACGCGTTCGTCAAGCACTCGCGGCCGGAGGGCGAGGAGGTGTTCATCACCGACAAGAGCGGCGAGACGCTCTTCCACCACGCACCCCCGCCGAATGTAGCGAACCCCGCACGTCCCGAAATCGACCGCAGCACGTTGAGGAAGATCCTCCTCGACGGCGCGCCGGAGGGGAGCATTAAGTGGGGGCACGGGTTCGTTTCTGCCACTCCTGTCGCCGGTACTGCGCAGTGGGAGCTTGCTTTTGCGAACGGGCATACAGCAGTCGTCGACCTGATGCGCTGGCGTAACGCTCCTCGGCGACGCGATGAACTTGATGACGCCGTTCGCAGGCAGAGGCGCCAACGTCGCGATGTACGCGGGCCTGAAGCTAGGTCTCGCCATTGCGGAGGCGGCGACTGTGGAGAATATGGACCAAGCCGTGGCGAAGTACGAGCAGGACGTGCGCAAGATCGTTGTCGACGCGGCAGCGATGTCCGAGGCCAATATGAAGAGAGCGAGAGGCCCGAACGGAGCGCAGAGCATGATAAAGGCGTTTGCGACCGCCTTTCCAACGGGAGTCGAACAGCCTGTCGTGCAGGCGTCGAGTCTGGCCGAGTAAGACGATGCTCGTATACGGACCGCCTTGGGAGACGGTCCAAGTCTTGCAGTACACTTGTCGCGTTTCATACTCCCCACCAGTGGCCGCTTCGGGTGTTTGCTCGTGTTGACACACTCGGTCGCAAAAGCCCGAAGGGCCACTGGCGAAATAGGCAGCTATTGATGCCGACGTTTGACTCCGTCTGACCTGCTTCCGGTGGCACTGCTCGCCAATCTGCGCTCGCCGACGACGAAATGTACGACACAATAGGATAGAACTTCATCTGACCCTCTAAAGCCTCCCAAACCCTGTATATTAGTGTTCATGCCTTTGAGGCTTCCTCATACAGCTCGATTTCCTGCAGATAGAGGACGTTTTCAGGCCGACTCGGTTCTTGCTGGTTTGGATGCTATCCAGCCCTCACAGACGCTACTGAGAGGGCAATCAGAGATGTATTATATCTATTCACTGTTAAGAATACATTTTGTACACGACCTGTTACTTCAGGTCCTCTTGCACGATGCGCATTGCGTCGGCGAGCGCAGACTGGCGAGCAGTGCCACCGGAAGCAGGTCAGACGGAGTCAAACGTCGGCATCAATAGCTGCCTATTTCGCCAGTGGCCCTTCGGGCTTTTGCGACCGAGTGTGTCAACACGAGCAAACACCCGAAGCGGCCACTGGTGGGGAGTATGGTCGCGTTTCGCCGAGGGAGGCTTGTCCTTCGTCCCGCCGTGCCCATCGAGCCCCCATGCACCGCTCGTCGTCGGTGCGTTCTACTCACCCTGCTTTCCCCCTTTCTGTGACCTTTCTATCATCGTCACACGCGCTCTGTCACCTGCGCGCGACGCTGACCGTTCTTCATATTTACCAGCCAGTTCCCGCGCTCGATGTCCAGGCGTGCAGGATGACGCTCGACAGGTCAAGGCCGCCGCCCACTCCAGCTCTCGACTCGTCCATGGTCCGCGTTCTCGATGCGATCCTGATCTTGTCGCGTTTCAGATACCACGAGCGCTCGAGCTCCAAGTCGACGATGGCGTCGGGGCGCGTTGTCCAGCTTGTTAAAGGTGCACTCGCAGCTCCATATTGCGTATTCACAACTTGCTCACCATCCTCTTCGCAGTTTCAACTCCTCGCGCACTGCGACGCGCGCGACTTCAGTCTCGCGAACCGCGCCGCTCTCGGACCCACTGGCAGAGCTGACATCAAGCTCGTCACCCTGTTACAATCTGCTCACCGTGGTTTGCTTCGTTTCCAGTCCTCGCGCTCGGATTCAGCGTTCTCACAGCGCTGACTCACGACGCCATTTCACCTCGTGCAGCACGCCGCTCGCGTTGGCGACGCCAGTGGTGCGCCCCTCCTCACTGTCTTATAAACTTGTCGCTGACGGCGTTCATCAGATCTTTCTACCGCGTCGCTCGCGCTCTACAAGACAATTCGGACACCCCGGACAACCCACAGTCCCTTCAGACGTCCGTCGCGTCAAGATTGCGACGCCGCGAGACGGACTGCAGCGAATCGCGAGGTACGTGCTGTCGCAAGCACCGTCGCCTGCACGCTCGGCGCGTTGGACGAACGCGACGCTCGTGCTCGTCATGCAGGTGTGCAGTCATTTCTTTGTGTGCATCGCTTGCGCCCTCAACTCATGCGCGCTCGCTCGAAGTGCTCGGAAATTCGGAGATGAGCACAAGGCTCGCAGGTAAGCCTCGTATTTCTCGCCGTTCCTTGTGCGCGTTGCTGACAAACCCGCCCAGTGTGTTCAAGCGACGCGACTAGAAGAACCCGGACCGAGCGAGCGCGTCGAGAAGTGCGATCTTTCTATTCCGCGTATACTAACATTGTCGTCAGCCCTCTCGAAGCCATCGCGCCCGCTGACTGGTCAAATTCGGGGATGTGCACGAGTTCGCGGACAAGAGGCACGTGCTGCGTACCCACACCACACCCCTCGTTCCGTTATCGCTGATCAAGCTGCGAAGTCCTGGGCGACGACGGAACGTGTTTACGAAGACCTTGAGGTTCTCGAACACGGCACCGCGGAGCAGCGCTATAGAAGGACGGGAGTGCCGCGATTCGCGGTAAGTGTTCAGTACAGGAAATGGCGGTATGTAGTATGCTGATGAAGATCGTGCAGAGGACGTTTACGAGAGGCCCGAGCGCGTCACGACACCCTGCGGATGGAGCGCGAAGCTCGGTACGTCGCTTCCGATTCCCAGCGCTCGCCTCGTTCACTGACATCTTACTTTATCAGATCCGCCCCGTCGCGTGCTCATGCACGCACACTGTCGTGCAGCACACTCCGCGACAGCAGACCGACGAGCAAAGGTATGACGCGACGCACGCCGAGACGTCAGTCACACGCTAACGACTTTCCTTAGACTTTCTTCGACACCGTCGGCTCACCGGCGCATCCATCACTGCGCACACTAGCTCGTCGCGAGCGAGATTCCAGTCGACAACCGCGCAGCTCGCAAGTGCCGCTCAACGAACGACGTCAACACAGCTCGCTCGGTCGTCATGCACCCGAACCTCGGAGCGTGCGTCGCCTCCGCAGCGGCGAGAACACGAATGAGCGAGAGTACAGGTGGGAACGAAGGCGCGGAACGCGGAACGAGTGGATGGGTGTGTGCATAGTGTAGATAGGAAAATACAGGATCCGTTTGTCCAAGTCGCGCGCCGAGGGATAGGAAAGAACGGAATGAATTTAGGATAGGCAGAATAGGGGATGCACGGAAAAGGTCGGGAACGGAGAGCGAGCAAACGTACCAAATGAACTGAGACGGCGACCGATACTTGTTGTCGACGACGGCGGGCTTGAATGGGGAGTGTGTCGCTGTTGAGGCCGACGACAAAGAGACTGTGCTTGAGGTCGTTGAGAGAGACGGTACCGAGGGCGGATTGTAGGAGGGAAAGTACCGGGTGGAGAGAAAGCACGGAAACTGCGAGGCTTATATACCCCTCTCAAGACGTCCTGCCGGCCGAAGAGGATTTGTACGGGTGCCCGGAGTGCCGGTGCTGACGCAACACGTGTTTGAAGCACGTGAGAGGCGAGACGCGAGCGCGGAACCGAGGTTGAAGTGCACTGTGGAATAAGCGCCCATACTCACTCCTCCTCCCCCGAGCGCCGATTTCGCATTTCCCAGCCCGTCCGTTCGTCTCTCCTCAAGCAATAACTTGGAGCGCACTCTCAGATGTGTCTATAAATAGCTCAAGTATAGGGTGGGGGAGGGAGGGAAGTATACCCCCTATAATACCTGCGAGGTCAGAAATGTGTTCCTGAGGTTGCCACGCGTCACAGAGGCTAGAGCGGCCTCCCGCGCGCTCCGTGCTTCTCGGACTGATGGATCTACGTGCGCTATTGAGCGGCGAAACGTGAGGGAATTTCGCAAGTGGGCGAATTGTACGGAATGCACCCCGTGTGCGATTCGATCGCTTCCCTCTCATTCGCTCGTGGATTGGAATGACTCGTTGCAAGGTTACTTGAGTATGTCATCTGGAGAGAGTGATGACGTGAGGTAGGGCTGAGGGCCCGGCCGCGGCGTTCAATGCCATGGTGTTGCCGCGGTATCGGCGCCGTTCAGAACGCCTCGCTGTGCCCTCCGGTGAAGCGTTCACCTCAACCTTGTCTAATAATAAGTCAATGTATACGTGGGAGTTGTCTCAATGCTTCTACTTGTTACATACCCTTGAACCGAGTGTGTCGAAGGACATGTCCTAGTCCGCGGACTTCCGTCTGGAGCCTCTGACACTCGCCGCAATGAGCGTAGCATCGATTTCTTGCTTGAAGCTGAAAATGTGTTTGAGTTGAGGACTACAGTATAATTGACCTCGTAACAGGGCCATAATAGACGGTATGATGGTACTGTATGGCGGGAGAGAACAATGAGGCGCTGTATGCACTTGACGCTCATACGATTCGGTGTTTGGCCAGTCCGTTCATATTCAAACTGGACTTCATGGACAGCGCTGTAGCTGTCCCTCAACCCATATACAGTGCACTATATGTATCACATTCTATAGTCATCTAGATCGAGATATACAGCATATCCCAGCCGGGGTCCCGAGTACCGACACCTCTCAACACCTGGAAGCATTTCCACACCTCAATGCTACAGGAAGACGGTTGTTTAGTTCTACCGTCTCACTATTATGAGCGTTCAAAGCTTGGATCTGCATCGCCGTAGTGTACAAGGTTCCGAATATATGCGGGTTACCGCCACCGGAATGCAGATCCAGCACACTGTGGAAGCATTCTAGTCTGCTCTGTGTACATCACGTGGCTGACAATGTATACCTGTGCGGTCAATATGCTCTGAGCAGTGAGTGAGGTGCACCGGCGGTGGAGCCAGGCAGGGATGTCCCGGCTGTGAGGAAGCGGGGATCTGCACAGTTCCTCGCTTCCTCCGTGTCCATCGGCACGGCACACTCCGCTGATGATTTCTCACCTGACTCACGCCATCATCATGGTCTCCCACCCCGCGTCGCTGTCCAAGAGTCTCATAAAGGTCAGCCCCATGTCCCACCCCATCTCTATGCCCTTTCTCTAGGCTCGCCGCTGGCTGTGATGCTGACGTGCTGCTTTTTTACTCCCAAGAGCTCTCACCACACACATCAATATGCTCTGGATCTCTCGCTGCCGCCGCCAGCAACATCTTCGTCCTCCCTATCTGTCTGGCAGCCGTCTCACCTATCAAGCCCGTGTCAAGTACAGGTCCTGACACCCTCGCACATGTCCTCACACCGTCGCACCTGCTCAAGAACGCTGGGTGGTCATTGCTGTCTGCCGTGGTCCAGGCATTGGTACGTCGTCAGGCCTGCACCCTAGCCACACAATATTTCCACTGTCCTTTCCCTTTCTTCTGCAACCCTTTTCGTCTACATCTCACACGATTCCTGCACTGATTAAAACTCTTGCAGATAGCCCATCATCTCCGCTGCCGCGCACAAGAGCGAGAGGCTGCGGAGTTTTGTTGTGCCATCGCCGGCTGACGTCCGATCACGACCACCCTCACCATACTCGCACTCAAGACCTGTCTCAAGGCTCTTTTTATCCTCCGGTCCATTGGTTACCTTGGTACGCTGTATTCATTTTGGACTTCAAATAGTGCGTGCTCCCACATCCGCTCTCTCTCGACGCACAAGATGCTCATATCCTTCCGGCTGCTGCAGGTCTCCTTTCATTTCCTCCGCCACATCACCCCATACAAAGTCGACTCCCGCGTGATGCGCGTACACCGCGACCAAACAGTGACAGGTTCTTCACTTGCGCCGTCATACTCAAGGCTCTGTTTCTCCTCCGGTCCATTGGGTAGGCTATATTTGTTTCGGACTGCAGTTAAATACCTTTCACTTATTGATTATATGAAGCTGGTGCTCCATTCCGTGCGGCAGGCTCTTCATTTTCCCTGTCGTCTCACCGTGCGTTTACACGTCTGTCATTGCTGTCGCAAAGTGGCTAAATATTCCCGGCACTGCAGGGACCTCTCGCGTACCTCTGTCTCACAGCTCGGCAGGCAAGAAATATTGTCTTCTTTACACCAATCGAGGAACCGGCGAGAGAGGTGTGTTCTCGGGACTACTACTACTACTGCGGGCTCGGGTTCTTGCACGGTCGCTGATTACTCTTGTTTGTTCAGGTCTTGTCCTCTTCCCGTCGCCACGAGAAGTCCCGCAAGGCGAGCTGTAATCCAGGGTAGTACGTCTCGCACAGTCTAGGTGCTCCAAATCAGGTTCTGACACATCGTTCCAGTCCTGAAGCAGGTATCTCGTGTCTTCAATCGCGAGGTTCCAAGCTCGCTTTCTACCCGAAGAAGTCGACCAACTCGTCGTCCATGTCCGCCTTCTGAAGTCTTCAAATGGCGCCTCGTAAATCGTACGTTCTGACCGTATTGTCGTGTAATCTGGGATGCGGATTTATGCGCTGCAGTTGCTCGAAATCCTCGTGTTCTGCGCCGGCGCTTGCCCCCTCGTAACCTCGACCGCGTCACTCACGGCGTCGAGTTCTCGGACGCAATCTTCATTTCCTGGGCGAGATTATGATGCCCCTCTTCCTTCGGGATGGATCTTCTGCGCTCGTATTAGTCCAGGGTTACGACGGCATCTTTTATGCCCTCTTCGGGTGAGTCGCTACATGCTCCGCGCTTGAGTCATTGCCGACACTTTTTTACAGCTGCATAATGCGCTGGGCGGGCTCTGTCAATCGCGCGCGGAGTTAATTCGACAGCGCGTGCACGCGCGCCAGAATCGTCATTGATCGTGTGTTGGCTCCTGCTCTTGTCGCCTGATGCTGACATTACCCGAAGTGTATAATGCGCTGGTCGAGCTCTCTCCATCGCCCGGGCGGTACTGCCGCTGGTCGGAGTACCCGACCAGCGGCACCAGCGATGAGGACATTGTCGTGAGGTTCTTAGCACGTGAGTCGGTTTCTATTTCCTTTGCTTGACGTTGACGCGGGTTGTAGTTTGACGCGCGGGACAAGCTCGGTCAACGCTGCATAACTCCATAGGACACCGAAGTGTCATCTTAGGTATGTGGATACGCGCTTCGTGCATTGAAGAGACGCTGACGCACGGCTCTCAGTTGTAATGCGCTGGGCGAGCGGTGCCGAAGTCTTGCAGTACCGTCGCGAGCTTGACCTTGACCGTGCTCTGGTCCTTCGCAATTAGACGCCTGTCGTCCTTGTTTCGCGCGGGGAAGGGCTGTTACGGCGCTCATGGCGGTCTCGGTCCCGTTCGGTGGATATACGCATTGGTGCGCATTTTGCGGACTTGCCCCATATAAACCTCCATCTCTAACTCGTATTGTGGCTCGAGTTAGCGTTCCATATCACCGTGTCGGAGGAGGTCGCGGCTGCGTCGATTTTCGGGAAGATATGGCGATTTTTCGTCAATTTCGCCCTGGGTACAGCACTCTCTACTCGATGGTTTCTTCCAATTCGTGCGTCTTGGGTCTTTTTCATTCCGTTTGCATCCCTTCTGACCCTTCACGAAATCTCCACCTTATCGTTCCGCTGTCCGCGATGCGGATTCTTCCCGTCTGTTCTCCGATTATCACACCTTTGACCATCGTCTTCGCCTATGCGTCCCACATGCGACTCTTCAACTCTATTCATTACACCCCGACTCAAATCAACTCCTCTGCACGCTCTCTTCCGCTCTCCCTTCCGATCCATTGCTCCTCCATTGCCCGAACTTCCCCAAGTCGTACTTCCTATCACCGCCTCCGCCCTGGACTGCGCACATGCACACATATACGCGGTCAAGATGCAGTCGCAAAGTGTCAAAGGGAGTCGTATCGCGTTGCGCGAGAGACAGCCGTCTCGGTAACCTGCCGATCGGGCACCTTTCGACTCGCGGACACTCGCACACGTGCACGGGGCGCGCCACAGCGCGTTATATCTTCTCCTTACGTCGATTCCTTTCCATTTGTGTGCTTTCCCGACTCTTCCTGCGACATTTCTCCCACGCCCGATTTGCCGATTTCATTACTCTCCCAATTTCGACACCGTTATTTCGCAATATTCCTTCCAGTTACACATCGAGGATTACCAATGGACTCTACCTGAGCTCACTGCCGCGTTCACTAAAATGTCCCTATCGTCTACGGGCATCAACAGCGCATTCGGTGTCGTGTGCCTCGGACGGTTTTCCACTCTTCCAGCTTCCCCAATCCAATCCCCCACACCGCATCCACTCTATTTCATGTTTTTACACTCTATCCAATCACTCTACGACGTTTCCAGCGCGTTTCACGCGTATTTCTGCACATCTCATTTTTGAGATTTCCTTAGTTTTCGCACCGAATTTCACCCCGACACCTTTGTAGCGCAGTTACGGCATTCTTTACGAGTTGTACATATTCGATTTGCACGAAAATAGACTGCTTTCACCCGCACCTCGTCTCCCGACCGATATAAGCACACCTCGTCCCCCGACCCATAGCCACAGTGAGCATTTGCAGCAGGGGATGCACCAGGGTCGCTCTAACTCGATCCCCGAGCCTTCCTCTGCGCCCTTTGCTCGTCACTGCGCCAGGATCCTGTCCAGGACTTGCGGCGTTACACTGTATCGGTTCAATTCAGTAGGACGTGTTTTTTGCGTTCCTCCTCTTCTCAAAATTTCCGGCGATAACTCTCCGTTTTGCGAACCAGGGAGAGGGCGTGAAGAGACCAGGGAGATGGTCAGGCGTGTCTAATGAGCGCGTCAAACGTCGCTGCAAACCTGCGATGGCTAACAAAATCAGTCTATTCGCGCGCTACGTACGGACCACGTCATAGCTCTCATACAGTACACCATGACCGACAGTCTCAAGCTCACACCTGCATCCGCTCTGCACCTCTCTCGACATATGATAGCAGCACACGGTCTCATTCCAAATACTCGACCTCTCATTATCTATCACGCTGCATTTGAACCATCGTCCGTCACACCAGCCGCCCTCGAGGACCACCTCCACGCCGTTGGCGCAGTCGTGCCGCAGTGGCGCTACACGATGTATCCGACGTTGCACTTCCACAGCACGACACACGAGGTCCTCGCCGTCTCGCGGGGCGCAGCGCGACTTTGTTTCGGCGGCGAAGGTAACCCGGCCAAGGTCGAGCCCACCGTGCGCAAAGGCGACGTCATCATCGTCCCCGCCGGCGTCGCGCATATGTTGACGGAGGACCTGAACGAGGGCGGCGAAAGCTTCGAGATGGTGGGGAGTTACCCGCCGGGGTGTAATTGGGATGTGTTACGGAAACGCGGGAGAGCAGGACGTCGCAGAACGGATCGCGAAGATTCCCTGGTTCGAGCGCGATCCTGTGTATGGCGATAGCGGCCCCGTTCTCGAGGACTGAATCGAGTAGTCCCTCGATGCTCTGACCAATGCGAAGCTCTCTGTACTGGGAAGCAGTCGGGAGACGATCCCGAAGTTTGGACTTTTGCAAGCTGTAGACGCCCTTCCCGGCAACGCGACGTATACGGACGCGCAGGCTTCGCCGGCCGGCTGCATAGACATTTCTGTGAGTAGGATATAAAGCAAGACGAGGGTGTAGTACCCACATATCCGTCGAAGTCGCGCTATGACAAGTGCACCGCGTATCGCAATCATCGGTGGTGGACCAGGTGGGCTCATCCTCGTGAACGTCCTCGCACGACACAATGTCGCTGCAACACTCTACGAGCGCGACGCCGAGATCAGCAGCCGTGCGCATTTGGGCGGCACACTCGACCTGCACGAAGACACCGGACAATTGGCGATGAAGGGGGCGGGTGCAGCACTGTGGGACGCGTTCGTCAAGCACTCGCGGCCGGAGGGCGAGGAGGTGTTCATCACCGACAAGAGCGGCGAGACGCTCTTCCACCACGCACCCCCGCCGAACGTCGAGAACCCCGCGCGTCCCGAAATCGACCGCAGCACGTTGAGGAAGATCCTCCTCGACGGCGCGCCGGAGGGGAGCATCAAGTGGGGGCACGCGTTCGTTTCTGCCACTCCTGTCGCCGGTACTGCGCAGTGGGAGCTTGCTTTCGCGAACGGGCACACAGCAGTCGTCGACCTGATCGTCGGCGCTGACGGCGCGCGCTCGCGCATCCGGTCGCTCGTCTCGGACGCGCAGATCGAGTACACCGGCTTGATGGGCGCTGAAGTATCCTTCGGCCCTGACGTCGCCGCTGCGCATCCTGCGCTCATGGCGCGTGTTGGAAACGGCTCAGCGTTCGCGGTGGACGAGGGCAAGATGCTCGGCGCGCAACGCAACGGGGACGGGCGCATCAGGACGTACGCCTTCTTCCCAAGGGAGAACGAGAGCGAGCTCGTGCTGCCGAGCGACCCCACCGACGCCATCGAGTACATCTTGTCCCATTACGAGGGCTGGGCGCCATGGCTGCGACAGCTCGTCGAACTAGCAGACCCGAGCGCAATCTACAGTCGCGCGCTGTACATGCTCCCCGTCGAGCATAGCTGGCCGCACCGCGCTGGCGTAACGCTCCTCGGCGACGCGATGAACTTGATGACGCCGTTCGCAGGCAGAGGCGCCAACGTCGCGATGTACGCGGGCCTGAAGCTAGGTCTCTCCATAGCGGAGGCAGCGACTGTGGAGAATATAGACGAGGCCGTGACCAAGTACGAGCAGGACGTGCGCAAGATCGTTGTCGACGCGGCAGCGATGTCCGAGGCCAATATGAAGAGAGCCAGAGGCCCGAATGGAGCGCAGGGCATGATTAACGCGTTTGCGGCCGCCTTTTCAGTGGGAGTCGAGCAACCTGTCGTGCAGGCGTCGAGTATGGCCGAGTAAGACGATGCTCGTATGGACCGCCTTGTCGACCTGTAGTCTGTGCTATATTGACAGATAGACCTTCCGAGAGCTGGTTATGCAATACTTTGTCGGTTGTATGTCGAGTACGCGAGAGTAAGACGAGAGTGGATTCAGGATCCATTTTCCGCGAGCGGCAAATATCCTAACGAAACGAATGTTCCGCCCCGGCGCCTGTTACAGTCCGACCCGGAAAGTCCAGATACCATGGTATTGGCGAAGAGCTGTAGACGACAGTGTCCAAGACCCGAACAGAGTTTTCTATGCGATTACCTCGTCTAGATTGCGTCTAGAGCACCCGTTGAAGCTTTGCAAGCCACCGGATAAATCGCACCGTGCAAAACCAGAATAGCTGATGCCGAGAAGTAGGCGAGCAGACCAGAATATTAATGAGGCGAGTAGAGGTGCTGGCAGAAGTATCAAAAAAGAGCGTGTGCAATGTAGCTCTGAAATGTTGAGAAATCTAAATCCAAGTTGCGAACGGCACAACCCGGTCGTCTCTTGCCTCTTGGCTCTTACCACCATGTCCGCGACGATGACCAAGGCCGCTGCGAGCAAGAAACGCTCAGCACCAGATGACCGTGGCGCGCCGCGCAAGAAGCAGCATCTCGACCACTCTGCCAAACCAAAAAATTCGACCTCTAAGGCGAAATCTGCGTCTGCAAAGCCAAAAAGTCACGACAAACCGTCTCCGTCCGCCAAGAAGACTCGCAGCAAGCCTGTGACGTCTACTGAGCTCGTCGAGGACGACGACGATGAAGAAGAGTGGACCAGCGAGGACGACGCGGGCGATCCAATGGACGAGGGCGCCGACGGCGGCGAGGACGCCACTGGAGAGTCTGCGCAAAGCAAACAGAGCGGTTCGTCATCACAGCATTTTTATATCCATATACTGACATATAATTTGATATATCACAGCTCGTGAAGCACACCAGCAACAGCGCGCCGTTCAGGCAGAGCGTAAAGCAGCGAAACCGCACAGCGCTCTGCTCGCCGAGGCGAAACAAGTCTGGCGGCTCGCACACCAAAAGAACATCACCAAGACCGAGCGCACTCAGCACGTCGACCAGCTCATGTCCATCGTTCACGGTCATGTTCAGGAAGTCGTGCTCAAGCACGACGCGTCGCGTATTATCCAGACGCTCGTCAAGCACGGTTCCCCAGCTCAGCGCGACGAGGTCGCTGCGGAACTTAAGGGGAAGTACAAGGAGCTCGTACAGAGCCGGTACAGCAAATTCCTCGTCGGCAAACTCGTGCGGTATTCCAGTACGCACCGTAGCGCCATTCTGGCTGAATTCAAGGGCCATGTCGTCCGACTGCTTCTCCATCGTGAGGCGAGCCAGACCGTAGCGGACGCGTACGAGCTCTGGGCGAACGCCGCTGATCGTGCGATGCTCGTGCGCGACTTTTACGGGAAGGAGGCTTCCCTGTTCTCTGCGCAGACGCCTACTGGGTTGAAGGGCATTCTGAAGGGCGCGGACGACGAGAAACGGAAACGCATCCTTACGGGTGTGCGCGAGCAGCTCGAACTCGTGTTTAACAACTCGGAGAAGGGCACCGTCGTCAGCCACTCTATCGTGCATCACGCGCTGCTGGAGTACCTCGAGGCGACACACGATCTGGCGAAGGAGGAGGACAAGGAAAAGTTCCGTCGCGAGATGTTTGACGTGTGCCAGGAGTTGCTCGCAGAGATGGTGCACACGAAGGACGGCTCGAGGGCCGTGCGCGAGTTCCTTGCCGAGGGCACTGCAAAGGTCCGTGCCCTCCGATCTTTGGTTCCCTTCTGACGCGTCGTAGGACCGAAAACAAATAGTCAAGTGTCTGAAGCCGCACGTAGAGCGGATTGCAAAGGACGAAGAAGCGCAGCTCGTTTTACTCGCGGCACTCGACATCATCGACGACACGAAGCTGACAGCCAAGTCCCTCGTCGTGCCACTCGTCGCGTCTCCAGAGACCGTGAACACGCTCGCGGAGTCCTCGACAGGCCGACGCGCACTCTACGGTTTGCTCGTTCCGCGTAATACGCGGCACTTCACACCCGCGCTCATCGTCAACCTCGCTTCCACGGACGGCGCACGCGATCGTACGAGTAAGAAGGACGTGCAAACGCGACGCGACGAGATCCGCGCCGCTGCGAGTCCCGGGCTCGTCGAGTGGGCGGCCAAGTACGCTGCGGAGGCCGTGGCTGATCCCGGACGCGCGTTACTCTTGCTCGAGGTCATGCTCGAGGCCGACGGCGGTGCGTTTATGCATTTGCAAAATAATCCCAAACTCATCGTTCCTTTCAGACAAGTCCGCAGCGATAGACGCTCTGCTAGCCATCCCGCTCGACGCTCCCGCAGAAGGACCACACCCCGCCGCGAGACTCTTCAAAACACTGCTCCAAGGCGGCCACTTTTCTCGCGCATCCAACAGCGTAGTCAAGTCCCCTCGGTGGGACGCAATCGGCTTTGCGCGCAAACTCGGACGCGATCGCGCGCGGCAGCTTGGGGCGTTTGTGCTTGCGGAATTGTGCGAGCGTGTTCGCGAGGACGGGACGGACCAGGAGCAGAGGGATCTTGCAATCTCGTTCGATAAAGCGGAGTGCAAGCGCATTGAGGCGAGTGGGGAGAAGGGGAGCGCTGTGTTGCTTGAGAAGGTTATGGCGCTGAAAGCAGGTGTTTAGTCCGTATGTTCAGCTTGCACCGCTTTGCTTCGTTTATTGTACAGTGCGAGGTGGATGGATAGAAGGACGTCTAATGATTGCATGCCCTGCGGACGGCGATTTGATCTTTTTCACCGTACACGGCGAGTTCTCATAGTTGGTGCAAATCGCTTACGATGTGGTCTTTCTGTAAAAACCGGAGCCAAAATCGTTGCGTATGTGGATGCATATGTGATTATGTAACGCCGAGTTATGGATATTATAGGAAGGCTACAGGTAACAGGGAACGTAAAGCTACATTTGAGGAATAAGTAATCTTTCAGGACAGTCGGTGTCTGCACCATCGGTCGCTTTAGCGATGATGCAGCATGTATGGTAATCATGAAACTCACGAATACAGCGCTTGAAAGCTAGGCCCTTCACTTCTTCTGAGGGCAGTTGCAGCAGTCGGTGGAGTTCTGCCTCTTGCATGCGGTCTGAGGATCCGGGGTGGGTGCGCCGAGCACAGACGACGTGGCGAGGAGGAGAGCGAGACCGAGGGTGAGAATGGAGCGCATTATGGTCTGCTGTGGTGTACGAGAGAAAGGTACTAGAAACTTTATAATCCTGCAACTGCGCGTGCTCATTCGAGCTTATATACGAATCGTACAGCCATGACTCCGTAGAGTAGGGTTTCGTAGAGCCACAATCCTTGGAACCACATGACGGCGCCGACCTGACCTTGACGCCCACACCCGTACCTGTATCCATCATCACCGGTCCTCAGGCTCCGACTTTGTAGGATCAGCCGTACGCCGTAGTTCTCTCCAATCCACAGCGCTACCTATGTACCCTGGGTCACGGTCAGAACAAGGACAATCGTGACGAGTCGGTGTTCTCAGCGACTGCTCGCACGCCACGTCGTACGAAATCTTGCTTCTCAGATCTCAGATACAAGGATGATTTCTCCTATCCGTACCGTTGGACGTGCTTCGAAAGTGGACGAGCGGCTGGGTCCGGTAAACTATGCGTATCGCCACCGGCGACTAACACGCCCCTGATCGATGATTAGATGATCCTCCTTAAATTTTGTTTGCACGGCCACGCGAGAACTGACTGCTGCGGTGTGGCGGAGCGAGGTGAGCCGATGTCGAAGTAGAACCGCTGACTCGTCAAGGAGTAGAAACATGTGAGGGTCCGGCGTTTCTCGCGGGAAGAACTTGAACTATATGACTTAGATGTAAGTTACCTAAGCCGGAGCGCTCGAAAGGTCGGCCGTCACGGTGGCCTCCCGTGTCGTTAGTATTACTGTATGCTGTGACAGCGCAAAAGCTAATCTTGCTTGTGTGAAGACGAGATAGAAGTCTATTCACAGCAGCTGTGCCTAGAGGGAAGATCTTACGTGACTGCGGTAGGTAACAACGCCACACGCTCCCGATCGACTTTGCACTAGGATCTATGGACGGGCGGACCACTTGGTTAGCAGTACTTGACAGCCTCAGGGATTAAGCACCGGGACTACAACAAACGAGATATATTTCATCACTACACGACAGCACAGTGCTGGGGGGATTACGGGTTCGAGACATCCCAGTACTTGGACTACATCGTAGGCTCACACAGACGCTCCCTGAGACATGAAATAAGCATAGCAGCGGCTTCCGAGGCACTCTGCGTCCTTAAACTATTGGGAGGATTTCATATGGCGGCAAAGAGCCTCGAAGTAAGTATCGCAATTCAGAGTACAGTAAATGTCAATCATTAGGTGTCTATAACTATGTGCGAATAGAACTATAGCATGTGCGAGTAGAAATATAGGCGAGTATGGTACGGCTGTCGTCGTGAACTATTGCTACAGACAAGGAGACAGGGGAAGCGCGCAGAAGCGGCGACATCATGATGCTACATTTGAACCAAGCGCAAAGACTGGATAGGACCGGAACGTGGTCATAATAAGAGATATTTTAGGTGGCATGCGAGGTCGTCTGGACAAGGTGTTAATGTCAGCTGCTTCGATAGGCGAGATGGGTGTACGTACGAAGACATAGTATGCGAGGACCGAAATGATTCCTTCAAGGGCAGTTGCAGCACGCTTCGCGCTTGCATGCCTGAGGCTCCGGGTTCGCGACAGGGGCAGGTGTAGGTGCTGCGGAGGTGGCGAGCGCGAAGACGAGCGCGACGATTACGGTGGCGGGAGCGAAACGCATTATAGTAGGTAGTAGTAGTAGTAGTAGCTGTAAGTGCTGTGGACGAGAGACGAGAAGAACTGGTTGATTACCTCTCGGCCACACGCTGACCGTGCCTTATATACTCGTACTCAGGATTATCCCGTCATCCTATGCATGATCACCAGAGGCCGCCGAAACATGACTCCACCCACCCTGGCCGACCGAGGCAATTCGACCGCTACCGCTAGAATTGTACAGGATTCTTCCACGTATCGTGGCCGCACACTGGTCCCGCGCGCGCAAACGTATGAGATCGGAGCGCGCATAGCGGTGCGGATGCATATCATGAACACGTGCACCGCCTCGCCGAACTGAGCTCAACACTGCGCGGATCCCTGTAAAAGGCTATCATCCGTATACACCGACGCCGCGGCGGACAAAAATTGTGGCGAATAGAGTTCGTTTACAGTCCTTGTGCAAACAGACAGTTGCCGTTCTGAGGAAGGACACGCAGCCGAAGTACGGCGGCGACGGCGATGAAACGAGCTCTGGGTTTCAGGTAGGCGGTGCACTGGAGTCCGTTCGTCCAGGACACGGCCTCGGCATTCTCGAAGGAAAGAGCAGTGAACACTGAGTCATAAGCACGGAGCTCATCCCTTGCAGAGGTCGGCGCCTAGTGCCGTGCGCCTAATGACGAGACCGAGTTGCGTCGCAGAACCATCATCGCGGAAGGATGTGCATCTTGGCTTTGTCGACGTGGCGGACGCATTCGTAGGCAGTCCAGGGATAGAGGCGGTGTGATGCGCATGATGAGCAGTGAGCACTCGCGAGGCACGCCAAAAACCTTAGCAGCATGTGGAGGGACGTGCGCATATTCCCTGAGCCAGTGATATCGGCCTGTTCGAAGTTGTCATTGCGATAGATTACACGTGAATGAATAGCGGCTCGATACTTCGTTAGAGTGGGGAGTGGGGGAACACTTCGTGGGCCTGTATCTTCAGTGAACGGTCGTATCCGCACGCCTTTGCTCTGGAGAAGGGACGGATATCGGCATGCGACAGGGACGGACGGTGCCCATAGACTCGGTCAACGCGCCGCCGCCGAGCATGCGCTTGAGAGCGTCGAAAACGGTAACATGCGGAGCAGGGTGGATGCTGTCGACGGTGTGCTGGTTGATGAGGCCCGTTGCAGGCGAGAAATGGTACGTTGAGACAACATCCCACTGGGTCTGTGCGCCAGAGACGCGTCCGGCACCGTGCACGCCGATGCCGAGCTTGACGTGTCGCTCGCGCTTGCCGGTGTCGACGACGGTGACATTGCGCATCTCGACGCGCAGGTCCGAGTACAACGTCGCGAGCGTGTGTCGCACGAAGACGGCGCTCGCGTGGTACAGTGGTATGCCTGCGCGTGCCGGCCAGACGCGTCAGTTGCCGCACGCCGTGGCAGACGGCGAACACGACGCACCTTCAAGGCGAAAAGTCGCAGGAAGCGGCGAGGGGAGTTGAACAGGCGGCGTGTACGACAGGCGTATATTCGGCGCGTATATCGAGGCCTGTGGACTGTCTGTCTCGCTCCGGCTCACGAGACCGGTCGCGAAGAAATCTGGCATCGTATTACGCAGAATATCAATTGCATGACCTATTATTCTGTTAGAAGTTAAATTTGTGGTCCATGAGCATGCGCACCGGTCTGAATATCCCATTCCCTGTCGCTGAGCTCGCCTTGAGATGGTGGCTGCGACAACGGCGACGAGGACACTTTTTGGGACGGCGGCGGGTTGGGCGTGAGCCCGGATATCGATACTGGCGCCGTAGATGCGAGTCTGACTATAATAGCACTGGTAGCAGGCTCATAGCGCGAAATCGCGCGACGGAACGCGACAGAGAACATATGCTTCCGATTCCGTTTTCTCGCTTGAACCCGTACCACTCTCACCAGGACATGGCGCTCGCTATTGCGCAATGGGCCTCGCTCTGTCTCTCTCTTTCAGCTTTTACATCCCTTTTAATCCATCGCACTTGCGTCTGGATCTTGTCTAGCTAGGCTTCGCAGAATTTCCGGGATACACTTAGGAGACTTTCTGCCGCAGACGTTTTCGTATGACGCACCATATCTCCTAGATGTTCCGAAATGGGGGTAGGCGCGCCTCATTCGCCGCGGACCAGCGGCGAAACTGTGCAGTGGGGCTCGGTGGAAAGTCGAGGAGCTTGAAGGCACTTCGTCCGCATTCCATATACCACCACCACTCAGCACCTGACTCTATTAACGATCTGGATCTCGTACTCTGGGTCAACGACCATCCTGACGTGACGACGGCAACGTTGTTACGGCATGTCCCAGCTCGCCGATGCCTCGCGTCTTCCATTCCACGCAGCACAGTGCCATCACTCCGTCGCTGCAAACACGGCTCTCTATTTCTCCCAAGACCACTGTGCCACACTGTCCTGTGCCAAGTCGCCGCTGCATCACTGGAACCCCGTAGCTGGAGAACACGCGCAAGGTGACGGAACTCGCGGAGTCCTCAACTCTAACTCGTGCCTCGGCTATACATAAGTGACGACGTTTCGGCGCCTCCTCCCCGCAGGACTGTCGTCTCCATGCCACCCCCATTCCCCGCAAAGTGCCTTCTTCACGACCTTTCTACTATGTCTACGGCCTCCCATGATTGCGCATCGACTGCGCCTGGCTATCCTCTATCGCGGACAAGCACCATGTGCGACGCGCACGAGCCGGCTTCAAAGAGTACCGGCAGTCTTTCTGCGCCATCTTTCTCGCACGACACTTTTCGTGTCAACCCATTATTACCTGACAGGCTGGACTTGTCGTCGCCGAACAAGTTGTACGCCCGTCTGGCTAGCCGCTTCGATGTAGAACGGGACTCTAACGACTGCATAGGACAAACGCCATTTCGTATCCACTACCTGAGGACCCTTCTGTGTATCTCGATCCGGTACCGGACTGGTGAGCTTGACTATCAGCGTCAATCGTAAGCTGAGGTTGCCGTAGTGTCTTGGGTTGGAGTCGGTTCGTGCATCCTGGCGGGAGGGTGTACAGTTATCATCATCAACAGCGTACGGTTGTACATGGAGATGCTCCTGTGGTTCCTATCACCGGATGGGCAGACTTTGCTGAGGACGATTACACCTCAGTTGTGCCCGGCAGAGTCGGGCGCAAAGCCATGCGCACCATCGAGCAGCTTTGGAACAGAGTTCCGAATTCTGTGAATCGTTCGGATTGCGAACTCTTCTTTCGGTGTTCGGGCGTCGATGCCGAGGCGGAATATTACTTCGTCCATTGGGAGAAGCGCGCTGTCTTCTGGGTCGACGCAGTCGACTTTGTCCCATTTACGTCGCAGCCACATCAGAGTGCGTTCTCACTTGCTCCGTCACACGGTCGGCTGACTATATCTCTCCAGGGGACTCCCTTGAATCCATGTTCTGGGCTCACGTCGACCAGTACGGCATTTCTACCTCAACGGGAGACGCTGGCTTACGCTACTTTCTCCTACGCAGTTTCCCCATGCACCATCACCTACCCTCGCGATCCAGAGAGGAACTCGAGAAGGTTCTCTCTTACCATATCGTAGGCGCGTCCCTAGTGCGCCCCATTTTCAGCAAACTAACACCTTCCCATCGTAGACCAGACGACATACGTCAAGTCAACTGCGCCCTGGGGTGCCATAGAGGCGCAACTGCTCTGCAAGAGTATTCGTGGAGATGACAACGACGGCATGCATCGCTCGTTCTCGCGACCCAGCTCAAGTCGATCCGATACATTAGTCTCCAGTGGGTCGGCTGGCGAACCTGGGCTCAAAGATGCTGTCGTGAGCGGACGGAGTGTCTCTCCCGATAACGCAGCGTCTAGTCTCCGCGAAGCCGATATTGTTATGGCGTTCTCTCCTGAACCGCTCCCTTTCTTTCCTTCGCGGGAGGAGGGAACTACTAACGCCGCAGTCGGTAAGCCCTCATTACATTGCACTGTCCGCCCTAACCTACTTACCCACCTACCTACCTACCTACCTACCCACCTTCCTCATGTCGTTACATCCACGCTACAGCCCGGATATGGCGACAGATATGTGAGTCCTGCGATGGAGCGCGTTTGTCCGCATTCTAAATCCAGAGCAGGCATAGCACGGGCTATAAACCTTTACGGAGACCCGCACGCTCGCCTCGGAAGGACAGACCGCCGACCAAGCGGTGCAGAGAGCGATCGTTCGCCGCCCTCGTGGCTCCAGCGGATCTTGTCTGCGCTGCTCTTCACTCGACCTGCGTACTTCTTCGACGCGCTCCAAGACGTCTTCGTGGACGAAATTCTCTATCAGCGGGCATGGCAAGAGTTTGTCGACAACGAGGTCCTGCCGGAGTGGCGCGACAATGGCGTTGTGGTGAGCTTGTACTTGGCATCGTATTGTCTACGGCGATATTCATGACTTCCTTAGGCTGCAGTTGTCCTAGCGTACGTCCTCTCATTTCTCTCCTCGACGAATTCGCTGATCTAAATGTATTCTAGAACGAACATGGGCTTCCTTGCCTTGAACGGCATCGAGGGAGCGAACTCCCCGGTAGCCGTAGGGTGGAAGGTCCTCAGCTTATCCTCAACTCTGTCGTCAATGGGCACCATCCTGGCCAGTATGCTGCTTATTCAGTCATACCAGAGCCTGAAGTCCGCGACGGCGGAGGAAGCAGTGAGTCAACTCGATGTTCCCCTGTCACCTCCAACTCAAACTACGATGTGCTGTTCTAGAATAAATACATGGTCCGTTGTAGTCAATGGCCTTTCGGACTCTTCGGCATGGCCATGCTGTTCAGCATGCCGTTCGTCATGCTCATGGCGTCCCTCATCACCTTCATTGTCGCTGTACTGGGCTACAGTCTACAACACTGGGCCCTTACTACGGCTCTTCCCCTCCTTCTCACCACGGTAATTCCCATCGTCTTTGTGCTGGTACTGCAAACGGTATTCCTCGGGTTAGGGAGCTGCCAGCGGAGGCGAGACCGGCGCGCCAGAGTGCAGGACATCGAGGCTGACTTCGGCCCCGTCCGTCTTGCCGATGCTGGGCGTAGCACGGATACACTCACGCCTGCACCTTCTGTCACCTCCAAGGAGAATATTCGATGAACATGTGTACTGAAAATCCAACCCTTCATGTACTACCATTCGTTTGTACTTACGCGTCTGCGACGCACTTCCGTTCCTTTTTACGTATAGTACGATGCAGTTTCGGCCATGTAGTTATGTAAGCTATTAATGATGAGAAGCTGTGCCTTGCCTGCCGTTGCTGCGTTGCAATTCTGCCGGCCGAGTCCCTGCGTCCGAGTCGGTCACGGCGACTGTCATCCGGTTAAACCGACCGGCCAGGGCCTACGTATACTGCTCGATTATAAAATGGTATAACCCACATAATAACATTCCCCTACCCTTCCGCTTGCTCGCCTCAGCCCTTCTCTCAGAACCTTATGCTTCTCCACGCATACCTCTCGCTCTTCCTCGTCCTCATGTTTCAGGGTGCATGGGCGTTTAACGACTTCTCCAAAGCCTGCATGAAGATAATATTGAGCAACGCGCCAGGAGGCGACATCCTAGTCTCCGCCAAATGCCTGAACAGGAGTGCGAGCCTTGTGGAGACGTCTATCGGTCTCAACAGCTGCCTCGGCGAGCATTTCCGTCCCCTCAACCCGCTGGCAGCTGAGACGCATCACCTTCAGGCAACGACAACGGCGCCCTAGTACCGGGAAAGTAAGTGCACGTTATGGTAGGAAGTATAGTCCAAAGCTAAACTTCGCGATGCCCCGATTCAGATCCTTCTCCCAGTCATGCGGCAACTGCGATGCACGGGCTGACGGCGTCCTCGCATGCGAGTGCAAGATTCGGGACAACGAAACCAGGTTCACGCTCATCAAGCTCGACAAGTACGTCGTCGACCATGCGGAGCTCGGGTGCAGACGCTCATCATCCGTACCAGTGTCATTGGCAACATCGACGGACGCCTGTCCTGCTGAAGGCAAGGCGCTCCCAGGAGCGGGGGGCACATGTCGTAATCATATCGCAGCTGTACTTTCATTAAATTAGAGTAATCGAGCAGTTCCGGGCCTACGATTCGCTGTACACGCCCTGTCGCGCCAGATCTCTACGGAACGAAGCGACGTCGTTGTGCACGACGCGATCCACGGCTGGCGGGACGATGACCTGCTGGGTAGAAACGCTCTCGTGGCCAGCCTGCACGTGCGCCTTCATCACGTCCTCCTCAAAATGCGCCTGGCTGTCCATGCGGATAGTCTGCCCGCCGCCGTCGTCGAGACCGTGGTAGAGCTGGCACAGATCCCACTTCTCCTCAAACCATTTTTCTACTACTGCCCAGTCGGGCGAGCCTTCGTCGAGTACACCGCACGTGACGATGTTGGCGTCTGCGACGCGTTTGATTTCCTCGCAGAGTCCCCAGATCCAGCGGCGGACGCGCATTCCCTTCGTACGGTGCACGTGCCCAAGATACAGCAGCCAGTCGCCCTCCGATGTGGCACTGATACTCGCAAGACCGGCGTCCTTCGATTCCGCGTACTCGGAAAGCGTAGGCGTAGCCCATCCGAGTCCAAAGACAGCGTTACGCGCGACCGCTTGCCAGTCGCTCAAGGCCAGAAAGCGGAGGTAGCGACAGGTCCCGCTCACGCGAGTCAAAGAGCGAACGTCCAAGAAAGAGGCGATGTGGCGCAGAACATCTGACGGCTGCCGCGAGAGGATGTCGTTCCCCGCGGTGTTCGCTGCAAGGTGCTTCATGCGTTCGGGTGACACTTTCGTGAAGAAGCGCGGGAAACTGCACGAGATTCAGGGTGCGCTAGGAGTAAGGGGAGCATAGACGACGGCTCACACGTCTGGACGCTGCATAAGCCATTCGTAGCGCAGTCCTTTCAACGCTTTCCAGTCGAAGACCATCCCGCCGAGACGTTGATAGCTTGGGCTCCACAACGCGCGCGTGTCGACCTTTGGCTCAACCACTGACAGGACGTCAGCAGAAGTGTCAGTGGATAGGATGGCGTCCTACTTTCGTATTGCACATTGCGCCAGCGGCCAGCGTCCTTGCCGCCTTGGGGGCGACCGATCGCGTACTGGAATCGTGCAAGCTTCTTCAGGTTATCGTACGTGTTCTCCTCCGCGTCGAAGATGCGACGAAAGAGGTTCATGCACGTATGGTGCATGACTGGACACTGGTCGCCGCATTAGAAGGTCAAGGCTCTGGACGTTGCGGTCAACTTACCGCCACATCACCAGCAGGCAGCTCCCAGACGAGTTGGAGCAAGACGGGCATTTTAGGATTCACGTTTTCGACCGCGAAGTAATTGTCGCCTGCAAACAGAATTAGCAGCTGTGCCGATCGATAGACTCTTGTGGCGCACTCAAGTAGATGAAGTCCAGGTATATGGCGTAAATAAACTCTCTGTGCCGCGGATATTAGCGCATAAACGTGGATATAGCGATATCACGCACCCAAAGCCCAAACCTCGTTCGAAGTAAGCTTTCTGGCTCTCGCTGAAGAGTCCCAAGGGCGGCAAGTGCGCCTGGAGCGGCTGGCGCGCGTACTTGCGATGGGGCAGGAACGGTAGACGGCACACGCAGCAGGACATGGTGGTTGGAGGGCAAGGCGCGGGGCTGGCCGAAGAATGCAGGTTCAGGGTGTCGTGCTGCTTCGACGAAGGCTGAACTCCCTGTCAGCCTGCCACTCCATCCTGGCAGCAAAGTCAATCGCACCGCGCGTCCGTCGCCAAAGAGATACGCGGGTAGTATTTGCCAAATTGTACCACTGGTCGTCGCTGAGATAAGTAGTTCGGCATGGTGGAAGATACAAGACAAGAAAGGTCGGCTCGGAAGCTTCCACCCCGGACATCCTGACGCGAGTTTTTTCGGCATATTACAAGACGTAGACTGCCACTGAGGCTACCACATTTTGCTGTGATTGTTCATGAGAGGGTCCGACTCTGTAGTTTACAGGTGCTTGCTGAACCAATCCACAGTCTCCGAGAACGCTGCCTGCATAGCGGCGATTTGGACAGGATCCGACTACATACGAGCGAGATCAGCGTCTAAGCATTCAAATGAGGAAGTGCGAATCCTTACCGCATTGGCAGGGCGGACAGCGAAGCCGTGGCCGACACCCAAGTGGTTGATGCGGTTGTAGCCTGGCGCGTACGGTGTGAGGTCGCTGAACGTGCCAGTGGCATTCAGCACGCTGTCGGCCGTCGCTGCAAGAGCTTGGGTAAAGGCAGCTGCGGTTGCAATCTGAGCCTGGGTTGACATGCTTGGCCAGGAGGACAGACGTACTGTCAAGCTCCGCGGAGTGAATCTGGAGTGGCGTCTCGCCGACGTCGCTCAGCTTCAAGAAGTCATCTGGAACGCTGGTGTGTTACTATCAGAACCAACATTGCAATGACTGGTGCATGCGTACGAGAGTGCGCTCGGGTGTGCGGTCGCGCCGACCTGAAGCGAGTTTAGAGATACGTTGTCAGCGCTTAGGAACACGTACAGCAATCGTGTTGTTTTGGGCCAGACGCAGAATATACAGGCCGCCGAAGCAGTAACCTGCGCTGAATCAGACGCAGCTTCATATGACCGTCGCATAGCACACCTGTAGCGGCGAGCTTCTTGACGCCGAACTTCGAGAGGCCGTCGATGACACTGAGGAGCGGCGGCGTCGTCTGGACCTCTGCATAGCTGTTAGAGATGTAGCTCTGTGGCTGGCGACAGAGCAACACACCAGTGTGACGCAGACTCCATGCCGTCATGTTGAACCCAGTCTGGTTGACGGGGACTGGGTCGCCATTGAGGTAGTCCGGGGCAAAGGTCGCGAAGCCCTTCGCCGCGAACTGGTCGGCCTGCCGTGCGAACACATGGTCAGAGGAGGCGGCACTAGTCCAGGAAGCAGACGGTGCCGTACAAGCAACTTGCTGTTGACGAGCGCAAGTCCAAAGATATCCTGCGAAGCGTGAGCAATTGCTTTCGAATGTACAACGCGAGCTTCACGTACCGTAAGGAAGACGACGGCCTTCCGTGGTTTGGCCCTCAAGCCCTTTGGCAGCGTCACGTACGTGTCGACGCCCTCTACGCAACGGCCGCGTCAGTCCAGTTGTCGACCAAAATAAATGTACGCCTGCTCGTACCAATCTTGGTCATGAAGCCCGCAGGCTCGCCGTCGAGCGCCTGCCCGACGTTGTGCATCTCGGTCTGGAAGTCCGTGAGCTGCGCGCCAAAGGCGGCAGTCGCGAGGGCGGCGAGCGCGAGCAGGGACTTGGAGAACATGGCCGGGCTCGGAGGTGCAGTGCCAGTACGCGTGCATGGATGGCGTGCTTATAAAGTGTGGAGAACTGAGAACAGAGAAGAACGCGGAACTGGGGCTTCGCGCGGCATCTGCAATCTGGTCAGCAACGACCTCCGAGGTCGCACGCTGGCACCGGCTATGCGGGCGCCCGACGACGGGGAAGCAGTGGCAGTCCTATGCATATGCTCTGTACCCGTCCTGCGCACCCGCCAACGGCCAGCAGACAACGTGCGCATTACGACACTCGATCGGTGTGGTGAAATACTGAGATTGCCCGACGCGCCAAGCCCCGGCACGGAAAGTGATCTCGTCATGTGACCCGGATGCAGACTGAGCTCCGCTAAATATTCGGAATTCTCCATCTACGAGGTGCATACATAGGAGAATCCCGTCGTACACTCTTAACTTTCAAGGAGGAGACCAGTGGTACCGGGAAGAAGAGCTACAGACATAATCTATCGTACAAGACGCGTCGACACCGCAGACCTGCAATCATATCCCTCAACGACATGTGGTTCACGACCCGCCTAGAGATTTGCATCATTAGTAGATGCACGCCGTTCTGAGTTCGCGACCGGTAACAACGGAAGTACCGCTGAGATCGACCCTCTTTTACCCCAACGTCGGCGCCCTCCTTGAGAAAGGGTCGGAGGCGGACTAGGCAATGTCGGACTGGCAGCATCGGAAGCCAGAGAGTTGCGTGCCACGGGCACGGTGACCCGGGATGACACAGAGGATAGTCGATGGAACTGAGATTGTGCCGGGTGCGATGACACGGCTATTTCGTTGCGAGAGTTCGTAGCGTTCGCGTACTGCTGGGACGGAGGAGCCATAGATTTCGAAGCCGAACGCATCCACGACGTCGAGACTAGCGAGGAGAACGAAGGCATGAGTGGAACTGCGCACGTTCGGCGCGATTTCTCCCCGGACGCGGGTGGCGCTGTCCATGTCGATCCCTGAGGTTTGAATGTCGTGGCCTGCCAGAAGAACACGATCTGGGCGGCGAATACCACGAGCAGACTCACGACAGTGAAAGCGATGAAGGGGCTGATGATCAGCGAATGCGTGAAGAAGCTGTACGTCAGCATCGCTCCGACGAAGAGGATGAGACACCACAGCTGCAACGCGAACGGCGTGCTGAAGTGCATCGCAGCGCCGAAGAGTCCGTAAAACTGACGTGCACATTCGCTCATGTATTCTCCCTAGAACAAAAGTCAACTCCCTGACTCGCATAATACGTGGGGAGCTTGCTTACCGCCTGGTCGGCTGTGCAGTAAGGAGTATCGAGCTCGCGGTGGCGACGGACGAGAAGCATTCCGGAGATTATGGATCCAATGGAGAGGAGGGCTGAGATAGCGCTGAGAGTCTGGGCAGGAAGAGGCATCTGTGCAGAGGGATCTGCATTGACGTCGCCAGACGTTTTCACGCTCCCCGTGCCGCCCAACTGTCCAATTGCTAGGAACCCCATATTGGCTCTTAAGATTGTATCAGTGATACCGCAGAAAAATAGTACCAGCAACGTACGCAAGCATGACTGTAGCCTGGAGGTCAAGTCAAAAAAACTTTACTGCTGAGGACAGTGGTTGGTGACTTACGATTACGCTGTTACTTCTCCAGTCCTCCTGCACTCCCTTCAGGAACGTCCTCCAGTGGTCTATGCAGACAGATCTGTCGACATAGGTCGCACAAAGCTTGTGATAAATCCGGACTGGATCGTTGAAGAGGAACACGCTTGCGACCGTGCGCATGAAAAGTCCAGGATTGTCGGTAGCGAGTGGGGCGTAATAACGGCTTTGACTGCGACAGAGTCTCGCACCGGGAAGACCGTACAGATGATGCACGCGGTTGTCGCCTAGAGACGTGTGAGTCAAATTGGGTTGTGATATTAGTTGAGTATGGCGTACATGCTTCGTGCCAATGACGTGCTGAAGACTCGTTAAATGACTGTGGGCGAAGATACTGAATGCGACGCCCTCACCGACTGTAGCTGTGAAGTAGCGTTGTCCGGGTCCATCCCCTGCTTCTTTCAGTACACAGAGAGAGAGAGAAACAGGGAAATTTCTTACCACATTCGACCTGCAGCAGTTGGAGAAAGGACCTGATATCGGTGGCATTAAAGCTCGCAGTCGAGTCGGTCGACGTCATCCGGTCTGCGGGAGCACAGGACTCAGTATATGTACCGTGGTGTTAGACTGACAGAACTCAGACCTGTACCCGCGTAGACTAAGATACCCTTCAACTCTTCGTAAGCGCCATCCGGCAGCGGTCGGTGAGCTGAGAAACTGCGAGTCGATCAGAGCCGCACTTCCCCTCCCGCGAAGCGCCTACTATTCAACGTGCTTCCAGAACTGCCCCTCTAGGTCTTGACCTTGCGCACGGTCAGCTTCAGGCGTAGGGGAAGTGCATATGACATACGGAGGTGCTCGTCACACGCGTGATGTTCCAGGCCGACGGCCTTCCCACTCAACCCCTCCTCCAGCCACATCACACAGCGTCGGTTCCAGTCTGCGATGTAATAACTGATGCCGGTAATAAGGTTATCAGTGTCAAAGACGACCTCGACGCATAGCTCCCAATTCTCGTGGTGATGATGCCAGAGGAGTTCCTCGGTTTCGGAGTCGGGGCGCTGGTGGGCCAGGATCTGGTTCATCTGACGCCGGAGTTCTTTGCACGTGCCCATGATTGCTTGGTGGACGTCCTCTCGTGTGGCGTCTGCATCCGTTACGAGCTGCAGATCGTCGCTGTGGTAGTAAACTTGGCCTTCAGGATGTATGAACCTCTTCCAGAGTTGAGACGAATAATCAGGCTGGCTACGAAGCAGTTTGAGCTCAGTCGCAACCTTAAAGTCCCAAGATGAGGCTCACTCTTCGGACGGCTTGCAGAACATCATGGGTTTGATTGGGTGGTCTGCTACGGGCACGCTGAAACCATCGTGGGGAGGAGTCAGCCGCCGGGCCTGGGCGCAGAGCGCACTGTCATACTGATTATCAGCTCTTTCGTATCGTGCGAGCTTGCAGGGAGCGACGGGCAGCGGTGAGATGCCGGTGTGGCTTTGTTTGACGACTGGTGGCGGGAGGCGGTCACGGTCTGCCGGCGTCATCTCCGTAGGACTCGAGACGAGTTCGCCGTGAGTGAAGTGTTGCGCCATTGCTCTCGAGGAGACACAAGAGAGAGGAGATGTTGCACATAGATAGCGCGAGAGACCCGCTGAAGTACTTGGGAGGTAACCCACCCCACCATGGAGGACGTTTCCGGGATGGCAGGCATCCAGTCTGAGCACGGGTTTGCCACGGGGAAGTACAAGCTGAGCGTTGTAAACCGTCAGCTCGGACGACGCGGTCACATTCCTGATGTGGGACGCGGAATTGCGCATAAAGCGCCGTCATGTAAGTTGCTGTGCTCCGGTAGAAGATAGCACAGGTGCAGTCGTCGAAAGCATGTCGGCGGGTGCAGAGCTCCGCAAGCAGATGGTTGAAACACCTGCAGATGGGAACAGAAGTCGACGGCCAGGTCTGTCAAGCGGAAGTGCGTGCTGCACGCGCAGCGGCATAGGGGAAGCGTCCATTGGTCTTGATTGGGGACTTGCCCAACGAGCGCGTGCGGATTTGGAGCTTTGGGCGTCATGACAAAGGTCGTGCTCGACATGTCAGGATAATCGAGCAGAGCGCGCTGATCCATGCAGTCTTCGCACACGAAGTTAGCCAGTGAAAAGTGAGGAAAGAAAGGAAAGAACGCTGGAAACAGCCGATTCGAAATCGCCGAAAATTGACATCCGTCACACCAACGTCGACAAACCGTTCACCACATACATAATAGAAGGTAGATGCGGACCTTGGATGCACGCGTATAATCTAGTTATCTCGACAAAAGCGTGTTTTGGTACTATTACACATTCCTATATCATAAATCGTATTTTCTTCGAGACGGTGCAGGGTCCACGACTCCCAAGCGCGCCAATCGTAGCAAGTCATAGCAAAGTTCGAAAGCAAAAGAAGCGACATTGTCCCATGTAAGTAACGGCATTAGAGAGAGAAACGTTGACCTAAACGTAAAGCGTAGCGGACGAATGGTTCGACTGGACGAACGCGCCGCGAAGAATCAGCGAGGGACTGGGGCTGCACGAGCGCATGCTCCCCGTCTTTGGCTTGAGGGGCCGGAAAAGCAAGGTCCCAGATGCAGCGGAAGATGTCGATGCGCTGGAGCTAGAATGGAGTCAACACAAGATCGCGATCGGCAGCTGGAGCTCACCTCATCAGACCATCCGCGCTTTGGCGGCGCAGAGCCTTCACGACGTCAAACACGGGATTTGGGGAGTCGTCGATGATATCGTCGGCCGGCAGGGGCACTTGCACGCTGTCGAGGGTAAGGTCCACTGCGTCGCCGTACGCGCTCTCGACGTCGCTGTCGTCATCTACAGTACGTGCGGTCACGACGGGATCTTCAGTGCTGGGGGAAACATGTGCGCGTTTCCTCCTCCCGCTCCAGACCCGAGCCAGACGCCCACTGTACGCAACGATCAGCACAACATACTCCTCCATAAGGCACACGACATACCCAAACCCGGTGCCCACATCTTCCTCTTCTTCATTCTCAGGATCCCGTGAGCGCGTGACGCCACGTGCCTTCTGTAGACGTCGCGTCGAGCGCGCGGCACTGCCCGAGCCCATGAGGAGCGTCAGACTGAGCGTCGACGCACGGCCCCAGCCCATGCCCAGGCTCGTCTCGGCCTTCGGCGTCGAGTTCGTGAGCGGTACGCTCATCGTCGAGGCATTAGCAGAGCCGTTGACCGGCCACAGCTTGCTGTTCGACCGCTCGCCGTCTCGTGCCGTCGTACGCAGCGCAACATCAGCGTCCAACTTCTCCTGCTTGTCCTTCGGTCTTTGAGCGGCTGGGGTCGCTTTCGGAAGGCTGATGGGAGCGTTGAAGGGTACCCCAAACAGCGATCCAAAACGACTCGTCTTGGCTCGTTGGCGAGGTGTGGGCTCTTGAACGGGATCGGCAGGCTCCGCTGCAGGAGACGGCCCAGTGACGACGATCTGAGGCGCGGTCGGCGTGGCTGGCGGAGTCAGCAGCGCAGAGCCTTTCGGCTGATGATGTGCTCCAAAGAGCGAGAGCGCTGAAACGCGCTTCGGGCGCTGTTGCTGCGTGGCCGTAGTCCCGACGAGCGTACTCGCTGGCGTATTGCTGGCCGCGGAAGTCGAAGGGAATGCGACGGGCGCAGGCGCAGGCGGCGCGGACACCCGTTTCTTCTTCTGCAGCTTGCGATGAACATGCTTTGGCGGCGACGAGTACGGGTTCGTCCGGGAAGGATTTTCGTCATCAGAAACGGGCGTAATTTCCACGCCGATCTTCACAGGCTCGCTATGGGTGCGCGAGTGCCCCTTCCGGCCCGACGCCTCGTGTTGTGCGTCAGGACGAGGACTTTCGTGTGGAATGACGCGCGAGGGTGTGATCTCGAAGGATGGGCTCGGGCTTGTCCAGGCGACTACGCTCGACACTTTGCGAGTTCCCGGCGCACTGTGCGAAATGTAAGTTCCGGACAAACTGTTGTCGAATGTGGCATACGGAGCAGTTGCCCAGGTCGAGCGCTTCCAGTGGCCGTCCTTGCCATCCCGTTTGGCGGTAATGGGAGGCAGACTCGACAGCGGTCGGTCAGGAGAAGCGCTGCTTGCGTCTGAGAAGTCTGGTGTCAGAGGCGGAGACCTGCCTGTCACGTCAGCGCCATGTACATCGAGATAGAAAACCCAACGCTCACGGTGGGAGTTCCGGCCACTGAAGTCTGTAGGGAAACGGGACGGGGCTCGAAGCGTCGTGGTGAAGAAGGCGGAGTATGTCTGCCGATGTCACACATGCAAGCGGGACTGTCGAGACCGGCGTCGCAGGACCGTGAGAACTGTCGGGAGTCCTCGAGCGGGCGGGAGACGTAGTCCGTCCACGGCTTGGCTCTGGCGAAGAAGACATCGGTGGGGACTCGGCAGCGGTCTCGTATCCTGCGTCGTCGTCGGAGTCGCTATCAACTGAGCGCGGACGACTAGAACTGCGGGCGCGGGAACGCGAACGCGAGCGGGCTAAAGTGTAATGAGGCAAGGACGCAGTCGAGTGCGCGGCTGGGCTGGTGGAGTGTGAGTGGGACGCCATGTGCGATATCGATTGAAGCCTCACCCTGCAGATGAGGCAAAGCGGACAGTTCCCGACAACTGTCGCTTGTACAGAGGTCTGAAGACATGTTCGAGAGCCGACATGCCTGGGCTGACAGGCGTCCGTGCGTCTCGAATGGGGTCAAGCGGCAAGGAGAACACGAGGCGCCCAGGGATGTTTAAGACCGGGAGCTCGCCCTTTGAACCACCCAAGTAGGATAATGTAGCGGTGCCACGCAGGAGAGACGCTGGGCGCTGGGAGAGTCAAGAGGCCCGCGAGGAGGGGACGGGCACACTTGAACCACGATGATGTCGGCAGGGGCTTTTTATACAGACGCCGTAACTGCGAGCGAGATCCAGATAATAGTCCGGAAACATCAGTCGATTCACTTTGGGCGAGCTCGCCAGGGCGAAAACGTGCCCCGGCCCTTCGGAACGAGTTGGACCTCGACTTCTCGCCCAAGGAACGTCATATAGCGCGCGTCTCGCCTTCCGGGATCGCTTGCCATCGTAAGTATATGCCCCCATAATCTCACCCAGTCCCGCAGACGGAGCATACGGTCGCCACAATGAGGCGGTGAACAATAGGTCGGCAGCGCCAGGGCGCAGGCGCAGACGAAGAATCGGAACTATGGCGGTGATAGCCGAGGGCGATCCCAGCGAGACTCTTCGCGCGCACCCACGCCCCAGCTCTTCTCGACAGAACCCAGGCCTCCAAGGCGGGCACGCCACACATGGACGTTCTCCATTAGATCCCACCGATCTACCCCTATATTGCCTCGTGCAGTTTCCACCTATACGAAACTCACCGCGCCCATTGCATCCCTTTCCTTGTTGCTGCCCGTCATGATCGGGACCGCTCTCACTGACCCGTCGGTAGCTGAACGACCGTGCGGTATGCCCAGCGCTTGGTGCGCCGAGCCGAGCGTCTCTTGCTGCCGCCGCGGCCCTTCCCACCTAATCTCCCAGGAATTGCACTCTGAGGCACGGCCATCAGCCACGAGGCGTTCCTTGCCAAATTGTACTGCAAGCGTCTGGCTTCTACTGGTTCTGTGTGTACACCTCGGCGCGGTCTCTGTGCGCTGCGAATTGAAAGAGTCTCATGCCCAGAGGATCACTTTTATCGTGATCGCAGACTAGACGCATGTCCCTTTTGATTGGGATTGGAGACTGAGACTAGATAGGATGGGATCACAAGAGCCGCGACAGGAGCTGGACTGTGCGGCCTGTGCTTCCGAATCAACAAGGCGTCGCCAACATGTACTGAACAGGATATGCCCTATGAAACCCGCCAGCACCTGTGTGCTCGTGTGGGTAAACGTACGATATTTCATCCTCATGCTGGACTCGTGCAGCGCTGGCCTGTAGCCCGCCATTCCTCTCATACTCCCGAAAACGAGTGTTCTCGTTTCTGCACACATTTACAAGTCGTCAGAGGTTCAAGGCTATTATTGACATTACGCGGATCTACTTTGGCTACTTACGGGCTCATGAGTTGACGATTTTTGGCGTTTCATCCTGCGTTCTCGAGCTTTCGGCTACCGCTGACTAAGCCCGGCATCTTTCAAGTCGCCGAATTCTCCGCTCTTCACACCTCGTATTGAGACATACCCTGGGCCCTGAGAAGACGTCTCTGCTATCTCGCAATGCATTCCGCGGCTATTGCTGCATTGGAAATTCGCGATGAAAAGAAAGAAAGAAATGCGGCAGGCGTAACCTACGCGCTGCACGCACGGAGCCCTGAATGTGTACGTAATGACAATCTCTGAAGTCCTGCGTGCTCGACAGCGTGTAAAGGCTATGCGCATGTTTGCGGAGTCCACACGAGCGAGAGATATCAGGGAACGAGTAGGGACGTTCTCCGTACGAGTCCTCTAGTCCGAACGCGCAGTCCGTGGACTTCGACGTTCATCCTCAAGTCTCCGAAGCTGGCGTTTACCACCCAAACGCTCAACTTACCTGCCGCAGCTCTGAGTCGCGTCTAGCTAGCATACTGCTCTAGACGGCTCGCAGGACTGGGGCGGTACAGTTGAGCGCTTGGGAAGGCTTTTCCAGTCGTCCAAGCTCTTGCTGATGCAAAATGATCTCCAAGAAATTTTGTCTTATATGGGTAGGAGAAACTACCATGTACTGTAGACGGGGACGACAATACCGCCTTCCTTGAGTCCCTTTGGCGCAGAGACGTGCCGCTACGGTGCACCGGTGGCTGGCTTTCTCGTCACACTGCAATTGAAATTCGGCTCTACCGCTCGGCCAGCGAGAACGTGCGAGACGAGGCTCTCTTTCCGAGATTCTGACGTGCAATTCGTCTAACTAGCTAGTAGTGTTACGTGCAGGATACGCGCTGAACTACTGCATTGAGGCGGTTGGATACTTTGGCGCAGCGTTGCCCTGCGACGGAACATCTCATTAGAGCCTGGACTGTTTGCTTGAAGTATCACGAGCTCATTTCCGTCTGCACTGCATTCCCCGTGTTAGGCACAGAGATTTCTCAGACTTGACGTCAATGGAGACTAGTTTTCACTGTATGATCATTACTGCTGATTCCATGAGTACAGAAGTTCAATCACATAGACTCTAATACAGAGGTCATACGCCCTATGTGAGCTGTAGTGCTAAAGATCCTCTTCCGAGACTCGCCCGCGCGATGGCGGCTGTGCTCATCGTGCAATACGAAGCCTCAGGGCTCTGTCGCTTGAGCCACGCGGACTTCTATAGGCGGCGGCCAGGGTGTGTTCCAACACGCCTTAACGAGTAGAAATGCCTCGCAGCAACGTCGTTGACGGCCCATGATCCGTCCAATCTTCTCGTCTCCCATACGACCCGCGGCCCATCGATGGCTCCGGGTCGAGAGCGTCGTCCTCGTCTTCGACTGGCTTATGTCCTCAGCCACCGATTCAACCCGCCTCTCCCTGCGTATTTAGCAGCAGCTTCTCCTCGAGCTCTTTCTCCGAATCGACCGGCGGACGATTAGCCCCGCGAATTGCACTGTCAAAACACCAATCCAGACGTTGCATGCTTACACAATCCACGACTAGTTACGCAGTCGTATAGGGGACGTGCGTTGTATGTATGGTGTCATAGTCGTACGTGACAGTTCGATCATGCTCTCCCTGCGGTCTTGACGCCGCCAGTACAGCAACCAAGACTGGCTTTTGCAGCCAGTCCGCTGACCAGCGCCGGCTTCTCGTGGGCACCACCGCGCATCTCAGTCTCCACTATGTCGACACTGTTTCGCAGAAGCGCTGGAAACGAGAAGTTTGGACTGCGTCATGTGCCGGATCGGCTGGTGGAGCCGCCGCCGTAAAATGTGTATAAAATGTGAGCGAGTGTCCCCTGAGAGTCCGCACGAGCTCTACAGCCCTTACTCTTTGACGTCTCAGCCCTTACGAACATGCGTTTTGCCACAGTTGTCGCCACTGCCTCGTGCGCTGCCGCCCGTATCGTCAATCTGGCTTCCTACGATGGCACATACCAGGCTTCCGCCACGTCTACCTTTCCCTTGACCTTCACTACTGAGAACAGTCAAAGCCCTTAGTACGCTTCAACTGACTCTCCCTGCGAGTGTATCCACTTTCTGATAGCTCTCAGCCGCGACTTCACCGCGGCGGTCGGTCTCAGCACTCTCGAGGAGAAGTTCGACGCCACGGCGCTTGGCACTTGGATCGCGAACATCGACTTCGTTGATCTCGACCAGGACGTCACCGTATGCTGGCTATCCAACGCATCTCTGCTCCGCTGACGACGGCCGACAGGGCACGGGGAATTTCACCGTCCAAATCAACTTGCCGTCCAGCGCCTTCACGCACGGCTCCGGAAGTTACGTTCTCACGGCGGCTGTTCTTCAGTCCTACGGGGTACGTGGCTTGTGCGCCTCGTGTGTCCCGCTGAGGCCAATGACCAGGTTGCATGGAACACTGCCAACATGTACGCGAATACGACATTCTCAGTCTCTGTTCCCAGTGCGTAGCCGGGGCTCCCCGTTCTGGCTCGCCAGAAAGGACGTTGCACCTCTCTCTCCCTGTATTAGAAAGTGTACAGTACGTATTGCATAGCCTGCTCCTGGCGGTAATACCATTGCCGAATTTCCGGTATCAATTGTTGCTCTCAAGTCGTGCGATTATGTCAGAATATGCCTTACATAAAGTCTACGGCGAGATCTTG
The DNA here is from genome assembly GCA_001632375.1 of Exidia glandulosa HHB12029. Taxonomy (NCBI): domain Eukaryota; kingdom Fungi; phylum Basidiomycota; class Agaricomycetes; order Auriculariales; family Exidiaceae; genus Exidia; species Exidia glandulosa. Next base: position 10,811 of record KV426223.1, on the reverse strand, counting down.
CGACTGAAGCAACAAACCGTACGAAATAACTTTTACGTGTTCGCACAACGGAGCGCTCGTGCGTCGTGGTGACGGATGCCTTCTATTTTTACTCTAAACCTCACCAGCATACGGTGCCTACTTATGGGACTATTACTGCCAGTAGGCGTATTGTCAACCCATGTGGATATATATATGTGTATGACCTTTACGCCTTCATGAACTGGTTCCCGAGGGACCGTCGCTGGAGCTCTCGGGATATGATAATCCCGTTTTATCTTATCTGATTTGATCGTTACGACATCACCTCATGCCGGCACGGCGACCCGACCGGCAACATATAAGGCACCGGAGAGATCTCGCGGGCTCCCGTTCGTCGCGCTTGCCCCAAATGTCCACGACCAACGACCACGCTCGTCAAGAGTCCGTCAGCGACGAGCAGACGCGCGAGGGTCTGCCCGTGTCTACCGCGTCGACCATTGTCCCGGCCGATGACAAGGAAAAATCGCGTCCGGGCGCGTCGTGGAAGAAGAACGAAGGTGCGAGAGCCGTGGATGCTAGCGGGCGCAACGTGCTCACGCTGCAGCAGTTCATGACATTCCTTACAAGTGAGTCCTTGCGTTCCGCAGAGTTACAGCAGCTGATTGCTCGCAGTAACCTCAAGGTACGGGCGTTTCGTGGCCGTTGCTGGGGGATGTGGCATTGACGGAGGCTGACTCAGCTCGTGTTCCCTGGGTGCGTGTCGCTGGCACCGTTGCTCTCATTACGCTCACAAACAGCAGCTTGATGTTGACGGGTATGATCAATCCACGAACTTTCCCGACGTTGACGTTGATGACGGCCTGTCGCAGTATTCCTGGGTCGGTGACTTCGCCGTACATTGCAGTGACAAGGACTGACTCCCTGCATTTTAGCTGCATTGGACCAAGTGTGTACTCTCCGGAGCATGTCAGGCCCTCAGTCGCTCATATGTTGGAGACCATTGTCGCCACAGCGCTGCCAACGATCATCGACAAACTCGGCGGCGGCAATGGATACAGCTGGGTCGGCACAGCGTACCTTCTGACAGCAAGCGGTACGTGAGCGTAAGCTCTGCGTTGCCTCTTCCCTCACTTCATGCAGCTACCGGTCCATTCTACGGCAAGCTGTCTGACCTCGTGGGGCGCAAGCCGATTCTCTACACGTCCATTGCCATCTTCCTCTTCGGAAGCGCAATGTGTGGTGCCGCGCAGTCCTTCATATGGCTCGTTCTTGGTACGCTCGCTCCCTTTTTAGACATTCTTCGCCTGAACCGTCCATCTGTCTGCAGCTCGCGGCGTACAAGGGATCGGGTGCGCAGTCTGACGATGTCTTACGCGGTCACTGAATATTCTGCAGAGGAGGTGGAGTCATCCAACTGGTGCAGATCACTATTTCAGACATCAGTATGCACGTTCATCGCGCAAGGGTATCCTTCGCTGACTGTCGTCAGCCCCGCTTGAGAAGCGCGGAACATATACCGGTCTCATTGGAGCTACGTACGTCCTTCCGCGTATCCACGTTTGCTCTGCACACCGCTGACTACTGCTCTGAAGATGGGGTACGCATATACGTAGTGCTCACTGACTCAGCTGGATTGATTTCCCCAAGGCGTTGCAAGCGTTTTTGGACCGCTCGTAAGCATAATTATGTCAAGAGTATTTCCGGCGACCGAACTGACACGACGCTGCAGGTCGGCGGCGCGCTTACAGATCACGCAAGTTGGCGGTGGATTTTCTTCATTGTACGTTCGCTTCTGCTCGGCCGACGGCATAACCGTTGACTCGCAGCCAGAACTTGCCGACTGGAGGTTTCGCAGCCGCCGTACTGCTATTTACCCTGAAGGTCAGACACGACGCTTCCGTGTGTTCACTGCCCTCATGGGTCTCTGGTACAGCTGAACCCCATCAAGCAAAAGACCTTCAAGCAGCATACCGCTGAGTTCGACTTCATCGGACTCTTCCTCATCGTCAGCGGCGTGGTTCTCCTTCTCCTAGGATTCAACGCCGGCGAAACCAGCTGGTCGTCCCAGAACACTATCATCTTCCTCGTCCTCGGAGTCGTTGCACTCGTCCTTGGTGCCATCAACGAGGTCCTTACGAAGCGCTCGCCGATTATCCCGCCACGTTTGTTCAGGACGCGTACGACCGTCGGCGTGTTGATCTCGATATTTTTGCACGCCTTCGTCTTCTTCGGCATCTCGTATTACGGACCGGTGTACTTCCAGGTCTTGGGCGCCTCTGCAACGAAGAGCGGCGCCTTGATGATTCCATTCAGCTGCGGTGGAGCGCTCGTTGCTACTGCCTCCGGCCTCATCCTCGCGAAGGTCCTTGGAAAGTACCGCCCCGTCATCTGGTTTGGATGGGTTCGCACAGAGTCGTTGACGGCTGCCATCGTTACTGAATCTATGCGCAGGCGGTTATGCTCCTAGGGCAAGGGCTCATGATTACTCTAGACGAGAAGAGCAGCGTGTACGTCCCGCACAGAGTCGGGAAGAATTATGCTCTAACCACAATCGCAGCGCTAAGCAGGAAATACTACTCCTTGTGACCTCCCTTGGCGTCGGGTGTCTGTTCCAGCCGCCGCTTATTGGTGGGTCCTTATGATTTTCTATGGGACACGCTCCTTGACGACAGCCTGCAGCCGTACAAGCAGCGATGCCGGTCAAAGATATGGCCACCGCGACAGCAACGTTTGTCCTTATACGTCAGCTCGTACGTATGAAATCTTCCGAGTCGTCGCGGCGCTCATTCCCCTCCTACAGGGAGGAACGATGGGCATATCTATTGGAGGATCTATCTACTCCTCTGAGCTGCATCGGCGCTTACGCGATATTGGCTATACGGCCATCGGAGATGTCGTCAACGACGTACGAGGCTTGATACACATCGAGGTACCCATACGTACTTGCTTGCACATACACGTCATGCTTACGACCTCAATCAGCCTCTTGCACTTCGTCAACAAGTTTTACACGCGTACACGAAAAGTATATCAACGATATGGTGCGTCACATCGCAGAGAAAAGAGATACAGGCTAATACCGCGCAGGCTGGTCTGGACGCCTTTGGTCGTGGTCGGCTTCTTATGCGGTCAGTGGTGCTCGTTAGCCTTCTCTCTCTTGTGCTAACTAGTTTTCGCCAGTGATTCCTATACGCGAATATGCCATGAAGAGGGCGGTCGTGAATACCGGCAAGGGCCCATCCGACAATAAGGATGCAACCGCCGCTCAGAGCGACGATGCGCCACCTCTTCCGACTTCCGCACCCGCTCCAGACTTGGAGAAAGGGCTTGCCGACTCTGTACCCGACGAGAAGACGCCGGAGAAACCTACGACACACGCATAGCTTCCATAGACGCGATACTAGACATATGATCCTAACGTAAAATACTGCTGGCCTCTTGGATCAGCTACGGAAATGACTACGGAATGGATGTATAGGGTTGTTGACGTACCACTTCCATAACATGGGTATTGAAAATTCGTCCCGGGGCAGCGTATCGAGATGTCCGCAGATCCGACTCACTTCGCTTCCCCTGAGGTCGGAGCGTCGCGTCTCCAGATTCGCAAGTTACACGACCTCGAGAGCCAATACATTAATATGGAGGGAAGATCCTGCACTCCCTCCCGCAGTAATATGCGTGATATGTACAAATGAAATCGGACATGCAGCTAGTCATGATTAAGCCTGTGCCTCGGGATCCAACGACGGCGAGCGTCGCCGCCGGCGACAATAGCAGCCGAAGTGCCGTCCAAGCAGCATCGTCTGACACAGAATGATCACAGCAACGGGGAAGAGGGTGGTGATAGTGAGAAGAAGGACTGCACTCCGCGGCGTCTGCGGCGCATGGAGGCTGTAGCCAAGGATGGCGACGGTGAATGTAACGAGAGACCACATCAACGTGGCAAAGGGCATGCTGAAAACAGCGGCAGTACCAAAGAGACCAAGATGAGATTCTTCATAACGTGATAGGTGCTTATTCTGAGTGACGTGTCAGCAGGAGAAGGAGCGTAAACGTCGCAGGGTATAACAACGGAGACTCACAGCTTCCTGCGCGGATAAAGACTTCATACTCTGGTAAGATTGCACGAGTAACATGCTGGTAATGACCGTCGTAATCGAGAATATCGTCGATGAGATGCTGAACATCTTCCATACGAGGGGACCAGGCTCATTGGTAGTGTCCACCCGTGTCAAAGCAAGAAACGCCATGTTTGACCTCTTCTGTAAAAAGCTGGTTTGCTCGGGAGCGCTCTGCGCGCTCCCGAGCCCCAGAGCACCAGAGCGACCCTCATATCTCAAGAGCACGCGAGAGCATACTATCAACGCTCTGAGAGTGCTCTGGAGCACAGACTATCTGCTCTCAGAGCGCTCCAGAGCATGAGAGCAAAGCTCTCCAATACACTTTATTGTTACTTATTCGCTTCAGATAGTTTCCGCAATTCATCAAATTATATAGCAAATCAATCATGTATATTGCACGGCGAAGGCAAGCGGGTACTGGTACTGGGGCAAAGCACAGAGCAAACAATCGCGGGTCACGAGATCCATGATAACCTAGAGCAGTCAATGAAGGGCGAGTCAGTTACCGTACATGATGGAGATATATTATGCTCACTTCGAAGCGGTGAGGCCACGACGCCAGGACGGTGATACGACACATAGGGCGGGATGCTCATGAGACCTGCGGCAAGTCAGCGCACAGATCGAGGCGGAATCCTTCAGAGAAACATACCGCATACGAGACGGGTGAGCATCGAATGAGGGAAAAGACCTGTGAACGAGATAGGTTAGCGATCAGCACGTCGTCCTCGTGTAGCGCGCAGTTGTCCAGACATCGCAGCAGAGCCAGTCAAACGAGCCACACCCCAAGCGAGCCACAGCACCAAGGACAGACCCAGCATAGAGGACTCAGGACTCCGAATAAGCACGCCAGAAGGGGCCCACTGCGTGAACAAGGAGCTTGGCGAGCACATGCGGATGACGGCGAGGTACGAGCGTAAAAAGGAACGGATTGACGCAAAAAAAGACTTGACGAGTACGCTGCGGAAGGACGGAGCGTGTGACGATGCGCTTGAGGTAGAACGAGTGCAATGGTGGGTGCGGTGAGTTGCAGAGACGAGCGGTTTTGCGCGCCCGAGCCGCAAAGGCGTTGGCGCGGTGAGCCGTAGGGCCGACGGGCGTGGGCAACGGGTAGATGTTCGACGAGAGCGAGGGTGACGACGGCGGTGACGGCGGACAGGACAGGGATGGGGGAAGCGGGAAGAGGAAAGAGGGAAAGTTTCAAACGTGCGGGAAGGGAAAAGTCTGACCACGATCACGCCATCTGATTCAGGATTTTACGCCAAGTCCACTGATCCAGGCGATGTCGCAGCGGTTATCGCACATGACCGACCTTCGGTTCGATTCCCCGCCATTTTCAGAGCCAGGGAGCACGAGAGCATGAGAGCAAACCGCTGCCTTTCTGAGAAGGCGTTGCTCCGGTGCTCCGGCTGCTCCGGAGCGCTCTCATGCTCTCAGAGTCGCGAAGTTCTCTCGAGCACTGATATTCTCCTCCCGAGCAAATAGGATTTTACAGAAGCTGTAAATTGCGTCAAATAATTCGCTCAAGATTAAAATAGAGTGTACGCACGCTAGAACTACGGCTGCCTGTGCAAGACGGGAAATGCTGTGAGCGCTGTCGCGAGCTGCAGCGCGGGTATAACACTGACCGTGACGCCGTTATTGTTCCATCCCGGGATAATGTCCTTATCGAAGAGATTCTCCCAGTGGCGTTGGTACGTCATGCTGTCGACAAACACGCTTCCCAAGAGGTCGTAATAGTACGCCGGCCGGTTGAACGAGAGCGCTGAGACGCCTTTTCGAACGGCCGCACGACAGATACGTTGACAGCGATTTACTGCACTGCTCCATCGTGAGCGCTCATTGTCGACTTCGTCAATAGCAGGTGCTCGGGACTCCCGCCGACCCAGTCGAGCGTTCGGATCCCCGTAATAATTGAGAGTACGAGCCATCCCTGGCGACTCGTTAGTGAGCAGCGAATGTGAGCGAGATCGCTTACAGATTTGCCTCCACAGGCGAGCTACGACGCTGTGAGATCGCGCTGACAAGTTTCGCCAAGTGAGCAGCTTACCGATCGTAGCGTTCCGCGCTCCAAACTCTTCTATCGAGCATGCGATCCTTCCAAAGGTATTTTGCGACCCGGTGCTGCCAGTGGTGATATCGGACTCGACGCTATTTGATCTCGATGGACCAGGCGATGTGCTCGAGCGTTGCAGGTCTGCACGGATGGACTTGCGGAGCTGATGGATCTGTGCGGTACTCCACGGCGCTGTCGAGTCATTGAACGTTGTCTCGTCTGCCACGGGAGTTGAGGTTAAGCACATAAACCGTCATGGATTCGACGCACCGACCGCGAGGTATGAGAGCACAGCTAACAGCTCTTCACGGCAACCAGTCGGGAGCTCGTGATGCACAGGGAAAGAGTGCGCACGATCGTCAGCGGTTTGTCCACGCACAGGAGGGCTGTTTCACGCACTGATCCACGTGCGTCCAAAACAACATCCGAAGGTTATCGCCTGGTAGTCTGTTAGGACTACAACCCTTCTCAAGTATTTGCGACCAACGCACCAGCATGCGCTGCGGACGACACAGGAAAGTCCTGATCGTGCACCCAAAACGTCGTCTGCCGGGACCAGTCGACGAAGTAATAGCAGCCATGTTGAGGGCTTGGGGGTGCTGTGGGTGCTTCAGGTTCGGGAGGGTCATAGAATAGCTCGCACTGCGAGGGCACAGCGGATTTCGGTATTTGAGCCCATAGCGCATCAATGGTTCGCAGCGCTTCCACGCCTCGCGATGAGGCAAGCGGTGGTTCGGTGCTTAAGTCCAGCCAACTGTCCATGGGCCCGTCGTCCCGCACGATAGTACGCAGGTTCTCGTTGTAACAGTATACCCGGCCGCTGGGGTGGACGTGGCGGGTCCAGCCCGAGACGCTGAGGTTTTGCATGAGCATGGACTTGATCTTCGATCAGTAAGTATGAAGCTCTTGTATCGCACCATATAGGTTCAAAATCCGGGTAGTTACTTGGCTCCGCCGTCAGCGGAAAAAGGAATGTGTTTGTCCTTTGAATAGTGTTAGTATATCGGAGCCCACGCAGAGGAAAGGAACCAAGACGCACGGCTTATTCGGTACTGACATCGTTATGCGATCCGGGCGAATTGGTCTGACGTCCAGAAGAGTGGGCTTTACGCCAATGTTGCCAGTCGCGCAGGGCTCGGGCTTTTCCACGGTAACCTTGGTCTCCTCCGAATCGACGGAGCTAGAACGCGATGAGGCCAGTCGTTGTAGCACGATCACCGGAGAGGGCATGCTCCAGTTGTAGTGCCCGCTATCGAGAGATGCAGCGCGAGACATCGTGAAGCCAGTAACACAACAGGCGCAGCGCAACCCAACTGATCATACCAGAAAATGCTAAGTTATACGAGTATGCCAGGACTTAGCAACGAGGCAACGCGCGTGGCGCGTACGGGAGACTTGTCGCGATGGAGATGAAGTGCAACCCTAGCCTGAGGGGATAGTATACCCAGCTGTAAGAAGGGATGCGAGCCTGTATGTGCGTGCATATGTCAAAGAATATGGCAGCATACATAGTGCTATGACGCTAAACATGAGCCAGGACTGAACAAGAACCGTAAGTCAGCCAGACGACATGCGACATCCTTCAGGCACGAGCCTGAGCACGCGAGCAGTATGCGGACTGGCGCAACACCCAGTATCTGCGTGACTGAGCACTAGACACCAGGCGTACATGGCGCTGAATTTGCGTCGCGTAAATCGAGCGCATGATAGCAAATGAAAGCGGCAGGTGGAATCGTTACAAGTGGGGAGTCGCGCTGATGTTGGCTTAATGAATGTCGGCAGTGGCACTACAACGCCCCTTTGTGTGAGGCTGCTGAGGCTGGGTAGAGCGTTCATGAATTCAAGGTTTGGCGAAGTTCGAGGAAAGGCAGAAAGAGAGTTGCGTGCAATTTTCCAACTCCGTGTGGACTGTTGGCTCCTTACCACGATAAACGCGCAAGCCCTCGAAACGCACAAATCCCCCAAAGTCTGTATTCATAATTACACACTCAAGCAATAGGCTTACTGACATCGCGGGGCATGACTGCGTTACTTGACATGGGTCGCAACCTGCCTGACAGTCGCGCTGATGCAACCAGGAAAACACGTCGGGTCTCCACACCCCGCACCTCGAGGAAGTCGGAAACCTGTCTGATCTAAGGTATATTCCTCGGGCGTCTATGTTCATCTGGCATGCCAGGCTAACACTCGCCCTCGTTGTCAGGATCTCAATGGGCTCGTCATGAAGCACCTCGACTGTTATCTCAGGCGAGACAGCATGTTGACGCCATTTCAATCCTACCGCCAGTGGTACGCAACGTGGGGCGATGGCGAACAGACGACCCCGAAATATGCACGCACGTAGGAGCACATCTGGGCGTTTCTGCTTAACCGGACGTACACCCTTCACCGTCAGCAGCCTGAGTGAAAAGGCGTCTCCCATACATAGGCCGCAACGGAAGGAAAGCATGCACGTGCAGCCCCGCACTTGCTGTGCTTAACCCTCCTATTATCGCCATTATTGAAGTCCACGACGGCGTCGACGTCGGAAGCAAACGATCGAAAAAAAAAATCGGAACGTATACATTCCGGCGCAGCACGTTGCAGGTCCGTAAACGTCGCTTGCCTTCGTACCTCCATCACCTTTGTGCTCTAGCATGTCTCCCATCGCCACCAGCATCCGCCTCGGTCACATGACCGCGAGGCTTTCACTTTGACGTCCACTGTGACTCTAGTCACCACATCCCCGCCTTTTCCCGTCGTTGTCGCCATCGTCGTCGTCGCCTTCCTGAGCGTTGCCCTTGCCGCCTACACAGTTTGGCATGAGGCCTACGCAGCTCCTCAGGCTGTCGATGACGAAGAGGCTAAAGCAGTCGAGCTCATTGTCGTCGCGAGGTATTGCGCGGTCTGCATTGTCGTTCCGTACTCACCAGTCTCAAGTCGTCATGCATTCGAGTTCGAGAACGTAGATAACCATTCTTCTATCAAGAGATACTCGCGTGCTATGATGTCGCCGGATTCCGCGTATACTGCCTCAACGTTCCGCGCGTCGTCCGTCCACGTGAACGGCGACCCTCGTCTTCAAGGGCTGTACGCTCACTCGCCTTCACCATCGTCCATCCCTTCTGCATCCACCGTCTTCTCCACGTTTGCTAATTCATCCCCCGTCCGCATCGAGCCCTTCCCTCAGGATTCCGAAGAAGATGAGCTAGATATCACCAATGCAGGTGCCTCCTTCGGCCCCGGTACCTACAGTCTTTTCGCGTATGAGGGGTCGAGATCGTGCTCGGCCTACTCGAAACCGCGTGTGCACCCCACCGCTGCAGCTGTTTGCGACCGCCGTGGAGTTCAAAGGTGAGCTCGATATCGCCGACATAGGTTAGCTGCCCGATTTCGTTTCTTGCTCCTTGCTCGTTCCGTCCGCATCCCGTGACCACTCCGATCCACTTCATTTACTTTATACTTCAATCGCGTATTCCGTCCCCTTCCCCACCTCATCCCAGTTCCGTTCCGTCCATTGCCTCCGTCCGTCTCGTCTTCTCGCCTCCGTTGGTCTCCTCGTCTTCCCGTCTCATGTCTTCTTCTCGTCTCCTTTCGTCCATCTCTATCACGCTCAGACACCGTGGTTGGCGAGGAGTTATATGGGTTGTCAGGGAACTGGCGCTCATCCCACAGGGTTTTACTCGTCGACCAGCCTTCACGGCCGGCGGTGGACTGTGCGCATTTTCCCAAGAAGCCGAGGAATCACCGCGTCATGTATATATAGTGTTCAAGTCTTCCATATCCCATTAATTGCTTCCTCGCTTCACTCTCATATTACCTTGCGTGACGTTGCAATCAGGAATGCTGCAGCTACTGAAAGTTTAGATTTGCCACTAGTGCCTGGGTCTGTGCCTTGAAGAAGGACATGCTCGACAACGATAACATCGACACCACGACCAGAGCATTTCACGAGCCCGTTCGCCAAACTACCGTCGGGCTCCGTAGCATCGGCTCTTCTTCGTCGATTAGCGCCTCACACACCAGCAGCTCAATCGCTGGGTAGTTCCCAATTCTCGCTTGAGGTTGTTCCACTTGAACACCGTGCACGCCGTAACCAACGTACATGTCCGATAATTATAAGTATTTCGGATTGCCTCGTATTGACCAGCCCTAAAGTGTGGGCGCCTATTGAGCAAATGATGAGCGGGTCACGTTTATACAAAAACTATGCGACATAGGAAAAGCGGAACGCGTAAAATTCCGAATTTGCTAGCGGCAGCTATTTTAGATTATCAGTAACAGTGTTTGCGTTGCGCGTACGGGCGGAAACGCGTCCGTCTGACGCCATTTAAAACTCCGTTTCCACGGTTCTTCAAGTGACTTCTCCGAACGCGTCGCGGGTTCGCAGTATGTCGCGCATCAGTTGTCCAGCGCATCACTTTGAGTAATAGGCTCACAATCGGCGACAGGCTTCTACTTTTCCCGGCGTTTCGTATTCCCGCTCGCACGCCCACTTGCTTGAAGCGTGGCATGTATATCGCGCCTGCGTCGCATTAACTCCTGCTTTTCCGCCTACATGTCGCTCCGCTGTACCTTCACGCCAACCTCGCGCCGGTCCCGTCGCCACCCGGGATTCTTAGGCTGTCATCTCGGCTTCTTCTACGGACGGCGTCTTCAAGGCGTCTTCTAGTTTGGTCGGTATTGCTCTCGTC
>KV426222.1:55001-73898 GCA_001632375.1 Exidia glandulosa HHB12029 | reverse complement strand
GACGACGAGTCTATCTACGTCCCGCGCACGTCTGCTCGCGCCAGCGCTCTCCATGCAGCCAACCAGCTCTCGCCAACGCCCAAGTCCAGACGCAACAGCCGCAGTCGCAGCCAGACGCCTACGAGCAGAAATCCGTCTGTCGAGGACCTCTCGCTCACCCAGTCCCGCGCTAAGGGCTCCAGGCTGCCGATGCCGGCGTCGAGGATCCCTGCGCCGCGCGCGAATAAGGAGAACGTTCCCGGCACAGTTGCGCGGCAGCGCACGGCCAGCTTTACGTCGTCGATTCCTGTGCCCAAGAGTCTTGCGCGCTCGCGCCAGACACCAGCGACCGACAAGAAGACTGCAGCGTCAGAGACCGCCCCGCGACCCGCACCGCAGAGCATGGGAAAGCTGTCAACCAAGCCTCCTACTTTCGCTCGCGCCGAACCAGCCCAGGTCGTCAGCGATGACGACGAAGTTCCACTTCCCAGCCCGTCGCGTTCAGCTCGTCGGCGTCGCGCTATGACTCCCTCTGAAGTTCGCCCCCTCGCCGACGATTCCATGGAGCTCGACCAAGAAACTCAAACTGTCACACAAGCCGTTTCAACTTCAGCTCGTCGTCAAAGCGCCGCTGCAGCACCGTCGCGACGCAATTCTCTGGTGACAGAACAAGAACAACCCTCTGGTGCGCGTTCTACTCCCTTGAGTATACTGTTCCTGATCTTGCCCAGCAGCGGAAGGTTCACGACGGCAAAGCACCCAGGCGTCCTTCACTCGACGCGCGTCTGTTGCTGATGCGAGTGATCAAGACTATGAAGCCGATTCCAGTGCGTCCTACCTCAAGCTCAAGAAGTGTACATCTCTGACTGACGTTCACTTCCCAGCGCATCGAACTACAACCAGTGCCCGCTCAAGCTACTCCGGGTCGGGCTCAATGTCGATGTCGACTTTCCCCAACATGGGCGACGTCACTAATATCGCGGACATGACCAACCTCGGCGACATGACGAACTTCGGCGGTGAAGACTATACGGCGGAGGACATGGAGATGGATACCACGATTCCCGTCGGGGAGCTGTCCTTTGACAGCGAGCAACTGCTCGCCCAGCTTGAGGCAGAACGGCTACAGCTCCGCGCAGAACTCGACCGTCAGCGCGCACTTCAAGATGCCCCTGCCCCAGCCATGTCCGAGTCTCCAATTGTTGCGCCCATTGGACGCGCACAGAGAGTACCTGCGCCGGCGTCACGCCCCGCGTCGCCTGTTCAGGAGGCTTCAGCTCCAGCTTCCACTCGCGCTGCTCGTGTGTCTACGGGTGCTCCGCCGCGACAGGCCTCACCAGTACGTCCGGCAGCCGCGCCTCCCGCTCGGCGCGCCTCCCGTGTTCTGGCCCCGCCCCTAGAAGTGCCTCAGCCTGCAGCGCCTTCTCGTCGCTCGTCGATACGGATGCCCGGAGCCGCTGTATGGGATGAAGAGGTGCTTGTTCCTGTCGAGGAACGCCGGACTTCCCTGGCCCGCCCACCGACACCGCCTCCCGTACGTCGTCGGGCTTCCGTTGTCGAAGAGTCTGCATCTCCACGGAGGGAGTCGGTGGCGCGCGTGCCGACCCCTCCTCCCGCTCGTCGTCCTGAACCTGCAATGACGAAGAGGGATTCGATTGCGCCGGTTCCAGTTGAGCAGCCCGCCCCGCCGCCGCGGAGAGAATCTGTTACTCGAGCGCCGTCGCCTCCTGCTCGTCGTCAGTCTGTCGCTGTTCAGCCTCAAGCTACTTCGACTGCCCCTCGGCGCGTTGTATCTCCGCCTCCCCCGCGACCGGTGGCTGGAAGGGAAGAACGACCTGCAGCAGCTCAGCTCGCCCCTCGACGGGTGTCCGTTGGCAGACAGCCCACGCCTCCTGCTCCTGCACGCCGCGAGTCTGTTCGCGTCGCCCGTCCCGCTTCGCCAGAGGTCCTCGTCCAGCCTCCGCCATCTCGCCGTGGGTCCATAGCGTCGACGCATCGTCCGTCACCTCCACGCCCACCCCAGTCCGCGCAGTTCGAAGATGTCTTCATGGACGACGACGATGAGGAAGAGGAGAACTACAACTTTGCGCAGGAGGACGAGGAGAAGACTGTACGCACTCGTCGAGGATCTGCGTCTGTCTACTCGTTTGAGCCTGCGCAACCTCCTGCCCGGTCTGAACTCTATCCAACCTTGGAGGCAGAGCTCCCTCGTTCGCGCTCTTCCCGCACGCATACCGTCTACTACGAGCCCATGCCCGCAACATCTCGTCCCTCGATGTCCTATCACGAAGACCGGCGTGCGGACGCTATGCAGATAAGCCCTCCGCGGCTCCGTCGTCCCAGCGCCGGTGTTCTACCCACGTTTCTGGAGCAACAGCAGCGCGTGGACGATATGTTCCAGCGTCGCGTGCGCGATAGCAACTCGCACAAGGGCGTCGAGTTGAGTCCCGAGCGGCTGTCTCGTCCCGCATCCGCACTCGACATGCAGAGTGGTACTCGCAGCCGGGCTAATTCATTCACTTCAAGGTCTCGCCCGGCGTCGCCCGTGTCGCGCTCGAGGTCTATGTCGCGCTCACGGCCTGTCTCGCCGCGTTCGCGCTCTCGCCCGCCGTCGCCCGTTGCTCGTGGAGGACGCTCGATGTCGGCTGCTCCGGACCTGAGCTTCCATGACGAGCGTCCGTCAAGACCGACATCTCGCTCCGGAGGGTATGCAGGCCCGACTGCGACGAGCAAATCGCGCACTGCGCCGCGACGTTCGACGTCTGTGCCTCCACCCCAATCGCGGAAGGAGGCGCCCAAGTCCAAACCTACGGGCAAGGCGACCACCTCGACGACGACAAGCTCTAGGTTGATGAAGGAGACGGCTAGTAGTCGAGCCCGGGTGGCGTTGCGCGATAAGGACGTGAATAAGGGTGCCGGTCGACGCGGTGAAGTTGACCGCGAGCGAGGGCGAACGAAGGATGTCAAGAAGGATCTTAACAAGACGTCGGCGAGCAGACCTCCCGCTACAGTGGCTAGCAAGCCCCCCGCCGCACGACCACGCCAAGAGCCAAAGAAGAAACCTGTACGTCCTTCCATGCGAGCTGTCTCTTTGCGTGCTAACCACCGTGGTAGGTTGAAGTCGCGAAGGCTGTATCGGCGCGCACTGCACCCCGCGGCATTCTAAAGGCGAAGCCTACGACCAAGCCCAAGCTCCCGGCATCGCAACTGACGCGCGCTTTGGCTGCCAAACCCTCCGGCTGTGGTTCGCGGCCGAAGTTGCGGGACGCGTTGGCGGAGCCAGTGGAGAAGCAAGATGCGAACTCCGGTCCCGCATTCGCGGACGTCATTGCGAAGTACGGCGAGCGTTTACTCAAGGCGAGCGGGTGCGTGTCGTGGCTAAGAATGTTCTCCGTGATGGTTCTGATTCGATATTCTAGGCTGGCGTGGATTACGGACCCTCAAGCTGAGAGCGCGACCGCCTCCGCCTCCGCGCCTGCAGTTACAGCTAAACTTACGCTTGACACCGCTCCTCGTACTGTCCAGTTATCTGACAGGGAGGCAGACGGAGATGAAGAGGCCAGCGAGTCGGAGCCTGAGCACGACCCCTACCGCGCCATGACGCTGGATGATCTATCTCCCAGGAAGAGACGCGCGATGCACCACCAGGAGGATCTTCAACACCACCACCCCAGTTTCGTCCCCAGCCCCATGCGGCCATCGTTCAAGCGCAGTTCAGATTCGTACAGTCCTGAGCCGTACAAGCGCGCGCGACCTCCGCCAAGTTCTCCGACGCCGTCCTCCTCTCCTCCCAGTCCAGAGCCTTCTCGCGCTCGGTCGCGGTCGCGTTCGCGTGGGCCCGAGCGTCCTCTATCCAGGAATGGCGTCGCAGGCGGTTCAATGTCACGGGAGCGAGAGTTTAGAGGCTCAGGCTCCGTCGCATCACAGATGGTTGCGAGCGCGTCCTGGGATATGCCCGGTTATGCAAACAAGCAGCGGGTGCTGGAGAAGTTGGAGATTGAGCGCATGCGGAAGGAGCTCGAAGCGCAGGCAAGGCGAGCGGCCGGTGCCCCGGATTATCCAGTTGTGCCGGTGCGTTTGCGTGGCTTCCATCTTACGAGATAAGTTCTTGACAGGCGTCAAACAGGTTATCGCCCCTGCTCATCACACAGGCACGAAGCCGACTGTGACCCAGCCGTTCACGTTCCAGGCGTCACGCCAGCAGAGGAAGGAGGATTTCGAGGCGAAGCGGCAGCTGTGGCAGGAGCGCTCCGAGTCTGTGCAGTCGCACGCCTCATCACATTCCTCGCGCTCGGCTCCCGACTTCGGCTCGATTCACGCAGCGAATGCGGCTTCGCTGGCTTCAAGACGACCGAAAGCTCAGCCGACGGTTCCTACGGCTCCGAAGCTGAGCACCACAACACGCGCTAGGGAGAGGGAGCGGTACGAGGAAGGCCACCGCGAGCGGGAACGCATTGTCGAGGAGTACAGGGCAGAACGTCGGCGACTGCGCGAGATGGAGGAAGAACGTGAGTATCGGGAGATGCGCAAGCGCACGGTCCCCAAGGCGCACGAAGTGCCCGGGTGGTACGCCGAAGCACCAAAGAGGTCTGTGTCCGGCGATGCGCGCAGACGATAAGGCCTATGTTTCTTGATTTCTTCGCTAGCTCGGTTCCGATGTGACCTTTTCTTTGATTTGTTTCGTGCTTGCTTGCTTGCTGTCCCATGCTCTCTTGTTATGTTGTATATGCGACTGTTTAGTGCCCCGTGTGCCCTATGTATCCATGTTCGTTTACTGTCTCCCGAAATGTAGGGTTGCTTGTGCGCGCCCCTCGACGCAAATGCCGCTGCGGCGGGATAATCTCACCTCTGGGCAAGGGGTTTCACTCACCTCCGTTGTCGCTGTGCCCAAAGCAGACCAAGGGCCGATTTCTCGCGCGTCTCACTTGCCGTGCTGGGAGTTCTGACCCAATTCCTACGTGGCCGCGGCCCCATCGAGCTTATGGCAGCGAGCGTCTCGCTCCAGACGTCGGTCACATGAGACCTCGCGGCCTGAGAGAGCAAGTCCTTCTTTCACTCTGGCATGCACAATCTCACTCACGGGGTTCTCCGTACGAAGATTGTAAACGTGTCGAGCAAGATGAGCGCTTCCGGCTGCTAAGGAGCGACGTGCGGGACAGAAGTGAGAGACGTGGGGCATTGTCCCAACTATCCACCTATCGTATGCAATTTGACCATGGCAGCCTGAGGACAAACTCACAGACGTGCAGTATTTGAACAGGCACCGCGGGGGCACATTGGTGTTTCTGGGGCATTCCTTCCGGGCGAAGGCTTCGGAACAATGCCCCTAAGGCAGCAGTCGCTGCAATATGACGCGGCTGATGTATCAGCTCATACTGCGCGTCTTTTGCCGTCTGAAAATCGCTCACTTGACCCTTCACGATGCATAGAGGGGTTGGTTGCGAGTGATCTGCTGATCCCCCAATTTCTTGTTCTGCCTCAGCTTACAGGTACGCCGGTGTAGATCAGGGCATCCGGTATATAGATACTCGCGTCTCTGGCGTCTCCTCAGCGTGTACGGCGCACTGACGACAGTAACCACGACCAGGACGGGAGCGCTATAATACCGGCCGCACCTAACACTGTCGTCGAGTGGCGTGCCGTCTCCAGGAACGACTCGGGGCAAGCCCAATCACACACACGCAGTCGTTGCGCAGAGTCTTTAAGCACCTCGGTCTATCATTGTCCTGCGGCAGCCCGCTTTTAACACGATACATCAAACGTAAGGCGGTCCCAAGGCTGGGAACAAAATTTAGCATAGCATGTGAGAGTTATGAAGGGGGGACGACGTTACCTTTACGGAACACGTCCAACGTGAACTCGACGACCAGGAGAAGGACACCGCCGCCCGGCGCAAGACGGAGCACCTTAGGCACGAACCCCTTGTACAACGCACGTGCACCTTCTTCTCTGAATATCGTAGCCAGGCTGCAACATACGCGCGACTCAGTATACTTTTACGCGCGATACTTAGTTTGGTTGTAAGAAACGTACGCGGGGTACGTCCAGTTGTACTTCGGGACGACGCCCGGAGCGGGTTTGTTAGCGCCTTGAATCCGCGACTTCACGACCTGCGAACAGGAACAAGTCGTTTCAACGTCGATGCACTCTCAGGCAGTCTCAAAAACGTACGTCGAACCTGACATGTGTTAGTCAAATAAGGACGGAAGGAAGAGCGATGCAGAACTTACGGCGTGTTGATGACGGTGCCGACAAAACCTCCAATACTGCCGGAAACGAAGTTGTTCATAAGCTGGGCTTGCGGTGACTATAATGAAAGCGTTCAGCACAACTCGAGGACGAGTGGATATTAATTGAGGACTCGCCTCGGCCTTAGGCAGCAAGGCGCGAACTTGGAAGATCGAGCTGAGCAGCAAAAGTCAACAGGTGTCGCCTTCGCACACAACTCGAAGGCCGCGCACCCGAAGTATCCGCCGTTCCACCAGAAATGCCTGCAAGCCAGTAAGAAGGTGTTGGGATATTTGAGAAACGAAGACGCAAACACACCGCCAGAAAGTAGACTCCATCCCAGCATAAAGTCCCAGAGCACCGTGGTCGCGGACAATGGTCTTCACGACGTCCATCGGACCCTTAAACGTGCTATTCTTGTCTTGAAGGCTACAGGGAGTTGAGCGTTCGACGTGCAGAGAGCAATGGATGGAAACGGACCGAATTTTTACAAGCTCAAACGGTACGACGACGATACTCTCGGTCGCACCGGCAGAGCAGCCTGTCGCAATCGAGATACCCTGCGTCATCTTGTCTGTACCCGCGATACCACGGTATGTCTTTCCCCAGAAGTCGTTCGCAGCGCTGTTACAAGGCGTCAGATTGCTGCTGTACCCGTAAAGCAGATGATTGCTAGCGACGTACAACTTGACAGCACGTTTCGGCGCCTCGAGCATTAACGGCGCGGCCAGACCTGGCGCAGGTCAGGATGAATACGCAAAAGCCACAGCGCCTTGAATATCCCGTACCGCGGTATAACCGTCCAAAGCTATTAGATATCGACATTAGTCCCTAGGGTCTAGGGTCGTCGTACGCATACGCACCCCTCTTCCGCGATGATCGTCTTGAAGGTGCCCCCAAGACCGAGGCTGGACGCGCCGACTTGCAACTGCATACGCGTCTTGACCTGTTGCACAATTTATGTCAAAGATGGCGCTACATGACCGCGCGTCGGATGGGTTGGCGTACCACATCGAGCGGATAGAACGTCTGGAGAGCTGCGTCAGTGCTAGGTCGCGTGACCGGGCAGTAGGCATGCTCACAAGAATTTCAGAGCACCTGTCACGCAGTTAGTTCTGTTGATAACGCGGCGCACACGAGCTCAAGCGTACCCTGCGATGGCGCCGGCGACGAAGGTGGCCGCAAAGGGCAGCGCTGGTGGTTGGATCACGGGTCAGACGGTCTGGGCGCGGTCCTAGACGTCGTATGCGACGCACGTTTCCGTTGCTGGGTTGCGTGTGCCATGCTGGTGCAAGTGGCCCGAAGCCGGCCGAAAAGAACGAGGTAGAGGAGAATTCGCGGCACGGACCGGGCGCTTCGCGATCCGTCGCGGGAAGTCGTATTTATGTAATCGCAAGAACTCGTATCTACATACTAGTACGTAGCCACACCCGAGCTCTCAGGGTTGTAGGAGTATGGTAGAAGGATCACACACGCGAAGCATCGTAGGTACGATAGCGGTCCACAGGAAGCGCACCTCCTCAACGCAATGTGTTGCACTGCATACTTCACTGCTCGTGATCTTCCGGACATCCCACACTAACCTCGTAAGTCACAACGTTTGGTGTTTTCCCTAGGCCAGACTCCCTTAGGTTCAGGAGCTTCTACTCGACGTCTTCGACAGGGCAGGGACGGTCTTGCATTAGCATGGAGAGCATCCTCAAAGTCTGCAATGGAGACGAAACTACTAGAGTGACGATGTAAGCCTGACCATTAAGCTTCGCCTCCAAGCTCGATCAGAAAGGCGACAGCGAGCTTGGCGAACCTATCGAAATGGATGTCAGTACAGTAATTCGTCGAGCTCGTTGTAAAGACCCACTGCATCATATGATCGAACGAGTACTCGGCGTGCGATGTAACATCTTCGACGGTGTGCACACCTGAGAACAAAATCAGTAAACGGCGAGATCCAAGGAAGCAGTATACTCACGATGTCCCCGAGTTTCTGGCCATGTCCCCTCAAGAGCGTCAGACGACCTACATACACGCGCCGGTCAATTACTGAGTGCAGCGAGACGAGATTGCAAACGCACGGATAGCCCTGTCAGGACATGAGTGAGCTGAAGGGCGGTGTGCGGTATTTGACGTACCAAGTCACCCCATGAGGCAGAATCGGATGCGCCCCATGGATAGGTACTCTCTTCGACCCACGGGATATCCACTGCCTCCCAGCGTGTCAGAAACAGGATAACGGAAGAAGAAGAAGACATGGTACGAACAGTACTGATCAACGAGCAGCTTATTAAACTCGCTCAAGGCCTTGTTGCGCGAGACAGTGATCCCGACATGCTCGTTGGCTGGATTGGTTACCCAAGCCTGCAAGTACGTTGAGCAGTGTATACGCGAGCGCAGAGAGGACAGACCGTCATGTCGAACTGGATCATGCCGCGCACGCGGACGCCGCGGATGGCATACTCGTTCGCGATGGCCTGAGAGCCGAGGAGACCAGCTTCCTCGCCCGCATACAGATGAAACTCGATGGCGCGACCAGAGGACGGTACGTATGTTGAATGAAGGAGAATCAGACGCGCTGCTTCGAGGACTGTGGCCGTGCCACTGGCATCGTCGTCCGCACCCGGAGCACGCTCAAAATTCCCCTGCGTCCTCGATTAATCTTTGATACGCCTTGGTAGAAATGTTTATAATCACTTACATAGCGACTTGCGGAGTCCATATGGCCGCCAATGATTGCAACCGGGTCCGTGCTGGACGTGTTGACGTGTGCGATGCGCAGAACGATACTGAACTGCTTGAACTCGTGCACAACAGGGACAACATCGATTGTACGAGCGCTGATGCGAGGAGCCGCTGCGACGTAGGAACGGACGACGTCGAGGAGATATTCGCTCCCTTGCTCTCCCGTCGCAGTTTCACACCACCTCGTGTGGAGTGAGCTGAGATAACCGACGTGTTTACGCGCGTAGGACGGATCGACATGCGCGATGATGGCGCCCACGAGCGTCGAGTTTGGTTTTCCATAGCCGTCATCCTCCGCGGCGACAGCTACTGTCGTCAGATTGTACGAGTTCGTGCTGGGAAAATGATATAGTTGTGCTGCAAGTGCGATGTGCAATAGATGACCGACTTACACGTCTTTGAAGTACAGTCCTTCGTTTTTCAGTGCGAGGCGGTCTTCGCGAGATAACCACTGGGTATCGCTCGAGTCCGGTGAGAGTTGAATCAGCCTCAGGCCATCGAGAGGTGCAGCAGGACGGGGAAGCGAGAATACGGTCTGGCTAGCACTCGAAGCGCTGAAGAGACCGAGCAGGGAGGTCGCCGCAAGCAATAGCCCTTGTCGCATGGTGGTCAAAGGTCAAGGCACAAAGTCGCCGAAATGCTGCGGGCCTTTTGACTCAGAAAATGCGGGCCCGACGTTGGCATCCTCGTCAAGTCAGATCACGAATGTATACGCAGTGGTAAAGAATTCAGCAGTAGCATGCACGGCGCGAGTGTAGATGGAGCACGGAACGAACGAGGCCAAGTGACACGGTCGGAACCAAATTCCGAATATTGGCGTCGACGTCGGGTCTTCGGGCCGGATCATCACAGTCATGTCTTCCTTCACCGTTCGCGTCGCCCAGCATGGCGATATCCCAGGCATAGCTAAGGTTATGTGGGAGGCATTCCAAAAGATGCTACCTCGTCTACGACCTCTGGCACTCGAGGATCCGGCTGCATTTCAAGCGGACACGGTATTGGCACTCTGCATGGTTTAGGCAATATACTGACAGTTCCCGTAGGTCAGTCGCGCGACTAAGATCATTAATGGGGAGGAGGGACCGGCCATGAAGTGGCTCGTGGCCACTCCGAAGGACTCGTCGGAAGTCGCAGCCATCGCGCGATGGGAGCGCGTCGACAACGTTTGCGCTTCTCCTTTCACACCAAAGACCCAGGCTCCATTCGGTGGCCCTCCACAAGTCGAGTTCTTCAACAAGTTGGGAGCCATGCATCGCAAAGTTATGGCTGAGCGACCCCACATCTGTAAGTCGTATGAGTCAGACCAGGTTGGCGTGTTGCTCAAGGACATCCATCGCGAAGCCTTACATATCCTCGCCACCCTACCCGCATATCAAGGGCAGGGAGCTGCATCGGCACTGCTACATCATCTGACTGCAGAGGCGGATGCAAATTCTCTGCCCGCGTATCTGGAAGCAGCACCGGGGAGCGTCCCTGTGTACGAGAAGTTCGGGTTCGTCGCCGTTGACACGATCACACTACCCGCGCTGCCAGATCGTGCTGAGGAATGGGAGGTCATAATGCTACGTGAGCCGGAGGCACCGCACGGACTCGACCCGTAGTAGACCACAGAATATGGACCCAGTAGAAAAGTTCGTCACGGTTGAACAGCTGGATTTATAGGTTTGCAGACTTGGACGCACAAAGATGATGTTTCCTTGTAAGAGAGTCTAGCAGCGCACTGGGATAAGTAAGAGAAACTCGTGTGTATCGTACGTGTACAGATTTTTGGCCACTGACGACCGCGTGTCATCAGAAATCGTGGTTTGGGCGGCGAGGCCGCATCGAAGGCCGACTGCATGCTTCTACGTACATCAATGAGGTCGATGTGAGCGCCGAATAAGGGTAGATGGATAACGATGAACATACATATCAAGCGGCTATAATGGCCTGAATTCTTGCGAGGACGTCTGCTTTGAATGTACGCTCCCCGCTGACTTGGACCAGACGCGCAATTCCGCTATCAGGCTCGCTGTCGGATGTGGCTGCGGTACAGTACGTTGTTCGACCATGTGCACGAGCGCGTCTTGATCACAATCGTCCGACAGTGTACACGAATTTCCGAAGACGAGACGTAGGAGCGCAGGACACGTCCACATCCCGTGTTCGTCTCCGGGTGCGCCCAAGACATCACAGAATCGCTTGAACGCGTGCTGAGTGAAACTAATTCCGCGAAACTCGAGGCGCTTGAGGTTCGGCAAGTCAGCTAGCACCTCCGCTAGCGTCTCCACGATAGAGACGTCGAAATCGATATTGTGAAGAATGAGGTTGCCTAGAGCCACAGCGGTGGCGGTTCCAACAATCCCCTGTAGATACGAGAGCCGCCCGCGAGAAGCAGAGCGGGCGCCGCGTAGAATCAATTTTCGAAGCTCAGGAAACGAAAATCGCCGCGCAAGCCAAAACAGTTCGTTGTCGACCTTGTTGCGACAGACCGTGAGCGTTTTGACGTTCGGGGCCTCAGTTATAACCTGAGGCTCCTCCTCTCTATGCAGAGACTCCAGATAGATGACTGAGGCGGCCGGTGCCAGAGTAAGGAATTCCGCGATGGAGTCGTGAGTGCACGTTTGAAGTGTGGCGGCCGTTACGGCCGGGAAATTGTACTTGCAGAGACTGAAGGGGAAGGTGGCCGTTATAGTCGCCAGAAGAGGCGTGTGCGGTAAGATTTCGACGTGGTCATCTAGCTCAAAGGCGATGCCAGCGTGAAGCGTAAGCTCGCGCAGAGCCGGCATCTCCGCCGACATGAGGAGCAGTGTCTTGTCGTTGTTGTTCTTGACCGTAGGAACATAAATGCACAACGACTCGCAACGCTTGATCGCGGCTACCACGGACTGTATCAGAGATTCGTCGGAGCGCAGGGGCACATGACACCGTGAGATGTAGATGTGTAGCGGTGCCGATGAAGATCGAGAGAGCATTGTGGACAGATAGGTCTGCCAAAGCTCCAGATTCTTCGAAGTGACATCGTCCAGTCGTAGCTTGACGTCCGTCCACAGAAGTGGGGTTGCAAGCGCAGCTCGGCGCCAAAGTCGGCAGGTGCTCGCCAGGTGAAAAGGTTGACGTTGCCGAGCCACGAAGGATGAAGTCGGCAGCTCTGCGAGCTTTGGCGGTGCCATAGTGTCGCGTTGAACGCAGAGCTCGAATATTAGACTGAGCACCTCGATCGGCGTCTTGCGGATGGGATGCAGCGGCGCCCGGACGACCGCCAGGCGGACGGTAGACGCGTCCAGGAGTTCGCGCGCGCTCTCGGCGTATGCGGACGCCGCGTTGAACTCGTCCTGCTGCATGTAAAAGACTCTCTTCGCCTCGGCAAGGCGGTCGCGTGACTCCTGAAGCGCATTTTGAGCGTGCTCGTTGCGACGCTCGGCGAGCTCGAGCTCGGCTTTTTCGAGGTCGGCACGCGCTTGCACAGATGCAACTTCGGCACCAGACGCAAAGCGGTTGGGGTCCAAGTGCTGCTGCGACATCGTGGAGGGGTGCAGAAGTTGTGGTAACGGGGCAGGAGACAACGTCCGAATCGGAGCTGGAAGTCGTGTTGTCCTGGAAGAGGACAGATTCGCAGTCACATCGAACACTTAGCGCCGGAAAGTAATAGCGATAGTAATGCACTTCACATTCAAGTCAAGAAATTCAGACCGACATAGATTTTCTACAACCACAGATCAGACAGCTCGCGATTGGCCTTTTCGAGCCTCTCCAAGCGCGTGAGCAGATCTTCGCGCCGAGCTGTGACATCATCCGCCTCACGCAAGAACCGCGATGCCTTCGTCCTGGCCTCCGTCGACGACACGCCGAGACACTCGTGTAGACATTTCTCGATACCGTGCTCAAAACCGCGCAAATACTCATGGTCGATCGCGAGCGGGATATTGTCGGCATAGCGTTTGTACGCCACTGCGTAGTGATGAGCGTCAAAAGGATAGAAAGTCTCCACAAGATAAGAGAGCTACGGACCATGATAGTAAGCGCGGACTTCTGCCATGATGCGGAGTGCGTAGTCCATCGGGTCAGGTTTGAGAAGATTGGGGAGGTCATCCTTCGTGCACTGGAGGCCTGCTGCATTGAGCATTCTAACCGTGTCAATGAGATTGGACGTGGTGGTGGGAACAGGAGACGACATGAGGAGAGGGTGTTCCTTCTTCTGACGTGCGAGCTTGTATAGGCCGAAGTACTTGCGCTTGTACTCTGCGTAGTAGTGGTCGTTCAGCGTGAAAGGGTCGCGTTCCACTTGGAGCAGCCACTGCAGCTGCTGTTGAGCGGCCTCCCTACACTGAGAGAGAAGCTTGGTCACAGCAGAGCTGCGGAGTGATGTTAGGCCTCGAACCGTCCGCAAACGACAAGGAGAACGTACAGGACCGCTTGATCGAGACCACCGGCATTGTGCTGCTCGAAGAAGTCCTTCATCATGACCCTCACGCGAGCTGAGAACTTGCGCTCGACGGCGATGAACAGCGCCTTCGCAGGCTGGTCCCAGTGCTTGACGATGGCAGTGATGAACTCGTGCGTCACTACGTATGGGAAGTTGTCAGGAAGCTCGCGAGTAATCGACCTAAACATGCACATATTAGTGATCTGGGTCCAGTCTCGCGTACACCTGCTGGAGTATGAACGTACTTGCTGGCCTGCTCCATGACCTCATCCACGTAGATCGGCGCACTAAGCGACTTCTCGATGTGTTCATCGGCGGGAACGAAGTCGGGGTTGAGGAAAGAGGATTCGTCCTTGTCTCTGCGCGGGAACGGGCGGAAGTCGGGAGCAGTGGAGCGGATGGCGCGACGAAAGACTTGATACTCTTCGCGAATGCTCTGGTAAAGTCCATCGACTTCTGGTGTACCTTGAACATTGGTTGCGATAGTCCGCGAGAAACCGCCAATAAGTCCGAGAAGCTCGCTGATTGGATCTTCGGAGGGCGGCGGAGGTAGCTGTTGGAGGGCTGTCTCAGTCGCAGCGAGCAGCTTCGTAACTTCGTTCTGGAGCTCGGGCAAGCTTGAAGACATGCGTCAGCGCTGGGATTTTCGCTTGCGGAGAGTAGCACATACCGCTTTGCGATGAGAGCGGTGAGGACTTCGCTGAGCTTCTTGGTGAGGCATGGCGTACCGAAGCGGGTCTTGAGCTCGATGAGGTTCGACCATGGCTTCGTGCTGCTGAAGAACTTTGCCTCGCGAGCTCGCGCCTCCTCACGCGGTAGACGCTCATCGAGCTCGACGGTGTTGAGTTGCTTGACACCGTACCATCCATGTAGGAGCCGCTGCTCTGAGCCGTCGAGCATCTTGATCCATTTCGCGCTGTCGCCTTCGCCAATGCGGTCGATCTTCGTGAGAACGCCTTATATACGACTCAGATCACGGGCGAGTCGCGCTATTACGTGAGTAACTTACCGACAGTGCGAATTCCGTCTGGGTCGTACTCCGTCGCCAGCTGGTACGCGCCCTGATTCTCGAAGTCCGCTACACGTGATGGTCAGTCGCATCACACCTGTACCGCGGATGCACGCACTTTCACAACTGACGGTGAGAAGAATGATGCAGCTGGGCCTAGAAATATGATCCGCAACCATTCTCTTGACCAGGTCGATGTCACCACGGCTGCTCGCGTCCTTCACGCTGGCAATTATTCCTGAGCGACGAGAATGTGAGCAGCCCGATCAATGGAACAGAAGCGAGACGTACCAGGTAGATCAACGAACGATAGGTCTGGCACGTCCGGGCCAGTGATCTGGAGCGAAATGTAGTTCCGCGAGAAACCGGACTGTTCGACGTCGGATAGCTCGTCGTCCGACATATCGAGGTATTCATTGGAGTTCTTCGACGGCTGGAGGATTGCTAACTGAGCACGGCGAAGGCGCTGCTCGACTTCGGCCTTGTCGAGCATGACGGCGCCAAACGGTACGTTGCGTACAGGGTTGATCGCGGTGCCATCCTCGTGCTCGATGAAACGAAGAGCGACGATGCACTGCCAGTCTCCAGGCTTTCAGAAAGCTTGCATTCGGTGGGGCAGCTGTCGGCGTTCGTTCAGGGTTGGCATGTCGATGTCAGCGGGAACGACGATCCTCCATACCGAGTGCACGTTCCACTCGCGCGCGGGAGGCTAATTCCTGCGAAGTGGAGCACAATCAGAAGAGAAAGGGCGACGACGATGGGAACGAGCACTGTACCGGAGATGCTCTCGATCAAGCTGGACTTGCCCGCGCTTTGATTACCGATAACAGCGATCTGGGGTAGGTCGAGGTCGAGCGATGCTCTGTGCGACGCCAAATCAACGAAGAAACGACAACAGCAAAGCGAAGAGCGTACCCGTTGCTCTGCAGTCTATTGACAAGGTCCAGCATCTTGCGGCGAGTGTCGGTGTACTTGCCATCGGTCAAGCTGTTCATCGCGGGGACAGTGTTGGAGTCTGAACCGTCTGGCATGGCCACAAAGAAGAGGGAACTGGGGCAGGATGATCCTTTCAGCGCTGGTTATATGTGAAGTTCTTGGTCGAAAGTCCGTCCAATTTATCGTGGTACGAGTCCGCCAATAACGCGGCGCTGTCATGCTCGGAACTTGTGTCGAATGAATGCTCAGAAGACCGTATCGCCGTCTGGTCTCGATACGATTTCGTAGAGTGTGTGAGAACGGTACGCTGAGCATGTCATGACGTCAGGTGTATGATCAGCCAACCACTGCGCATCTCGCGAGGCCAAGCATTCATGGTGGTTGCCACCTCGCCCTGAAAACGTGGGCGCAGATCCAGGGTTGGACCGGCAGTAACGACACGAACGGCTGCCCAGGCTTCATCGTCGTCATGCGAGCCGTGAAGGCTCTGCAGCGTCCGTAGGTTTCGGAATCGAACTGGCTTTCGGCACTCGGCATTCATTGATTGTATTGTTCCAAGATAACTCGGCAGTGAACTGGTCGATATAGTAATTACCTAAAGGTCTGAGTCGAAAACAAAGTAAGTACGAATGCATTGACGACGGTAACGCGGGAAGTTAACCCTCACATAGATTAGATCTCGCCCATACACTTGAGGAATGTCGATCCTAGCGCCTATCGTCTCACGCGGATATAATGTTGCGGATTCTCGCAAGTACGTCTGCTTCGAAAGTGCGCACTCCTGTGACTGCATGGAGTCGACCAGGACGATTGTCGGCGTCGTCCGATTTGGTTGCTGTGATGCGTGCTTGCACCATCTGCACGAGCCGCTCTTGATCGCAGTCGTCGGAAAGAGTGGTAGAATCGCCGAATTGGAGAGCCTGTAGCTCAGGACAGGCCCATTTTCCGTCCGCAGCATCCGGAGAGCCCAAGACGGTGCAGAGACTTTGGAACGTGCGTCGTGTGAAGCGACTCGCCCGTAACTCAAGGCGCCGAAGACGCTGAAGCGCGACAAGCGCGTCTGTAAGGTCCCCTATGCTGTTGAGGTCGAAATCGGTGTGCATGATCGAGAGGCAGCTCAACGTCGCAGCAGTTCGGGTTCCGATGATTCCCGAAAGGTATGAAAGTCGCGTCCGAGCGGCAGAGCGTGAGCCTCGGAAGATAAGTTTCCGTAGTTGGGGGAAGATATACCACTGGCTTAGCTGCAGCGGTGCGTCATCGACCTTGCTGTGCCAGACAGTGAGCGTCTTGACAGCTGCATGCTCGGTAACGACCTGAAGGCCTCCTGATGTACACAGAGACTCCAGAGAGATGGTCGAAAGAGCGGGTGCAAGATCGAAGAATGCGGCAACGTCATCCGGAAGACACTTGATAAGGCTGGCATCTGTTACGGACGGAAAGGCGTGCTTGCAGAAAGAAAAGGGAAATGTTCCTTTTATCGTTCTGAGAAGCGGGGTATCCGGCCAAAGCTCGATGTTGTCGTCCAATTCGAAGGTGATATCGGTATATAGAGCAAGCTCGCGCAGGTTCGGCGTCTCCGCTGTTAAGACCAGCAGTGCGGCATCGTCAGGACCGCTGACCTGCGGGAAGTATGCGGATAACCGAGTGCAACGGCGTATAGCTCCCACAATGGTCTGTAGAAAGGACTCGTCGAAGCGGTGCGGCGCACGACACCTCGACACGTGGACGCGGAGTGGAGCCGAGGATGAGCGAGAGAGCATCGTCGATAGGTAATGCCGCCAAGCGTCGACGTTTTGTGAAGTGACATCGTCCAGTCGCAACTTGATGTCCCTCCAGAGTCGAGAGGTGGTGAGCGCGGCTTCCCGCCAGAGCTGGCATGTGCTGGCGAGATGAAACGCCTGGCGCTGCTGCACAATGAAGGATGTCCTCGATAGCGCCGCAAACGTCTGAGGCGGCGGCATATCGCTGTTGTCTTCGAGACAGAGCTCGAAGATGAGGCCGAGGACCTCGACGGGTGTCTTCCGGACGGGATGTAACGGTGCTCTGACAGCCGCTAAGCGTACGATAGACGCGTCCAGGAGCTCGCGGGCACTCTCGGCATACGCAGCGGCAGCCTTGAAAGTGTTTTGCTGCGTGTGGAATAGGTTTTCGGCCTCGGTAAGGCGGTCGCGCGCCTCAGCTAGCGCGTTCTGAGCGAGCTCATTGCGACGCTTTGCCAGGTCAAGCTCGGCTGCTTCGACATCCGCACGCGCCTGTACAGACGCGGCCTCGACGCCATGCGCAAAGTGGTTGGGACCAGGGGGCCGGGTCGACATCGTGCCGGGCTTGGAGAATTGTGGCGGGGTCACGGTTCTGAGTCAGGGAAAGTCCGGTCGGAGCGGGAAATGGTGTTGTCCTTTCCCCTCAAAACCCTAACACCAGAAAAACACTACTAATCGTCTTGCGAAGGGTGCGTGTTATACAAGACACTACTACTTGCAGCTGACTCAGATGAAATCCTTAATGGCTCCGATTCCGGAGAGTCAGGACCACAGTCAAACGCCGGCACCCTTGCTTGCTCATCCCCACCTGACAAATGAGTGTTGAAAGACACTGGGTTCATGCGGCAACAATTTAATCAAGGCGTCTCACTACACGTTAGGCAGACCCGGACAACGTCGTGAAAGGGTAGGCTATTAAGGGGCCTTACAGACACCGAGGACATGCCTAATACTGTAGACGGCGAGCGAGCAAGTAACACCGTTTGGAGCCCACAGGAGCCCACAAGACAATCAACTGCAGAGTAAAAAAAAAAAAAAAACAATGTCGCGGGAAGGGATGGGATACTAGCTACCTCTTTCATCGCTCGCGGGGCCCGCCTGTCGCCGTTGCGTCTCGTGTTGTTCTGCTACTCCCGCACAGATCTTGGACGGCTGTACTGTAGCATGCCTGGGTGCTGTCATGTCATGTTTGCCGGGATATGACACCGCTGGAGGCTGGGGGCGACGGCTCTTCACATCGGCCCGATCGAGGGAGCACTGCGCTCTGCGTGCGCAGCTGCAATCGCTCGACCGGGCCTACGCTACACACAGCTCACGGTCTCGTTGCGGGGAACAGAGGGGGTTGAACCGGAGAGCGTGGTATTACTGCGCTGGGAAGAGCCGCGCCGTCGAGCACGCAACCCCGGTGCTCTAAGGCTGTCGATGGAATTCTAGTTTTGAAGTGCATCATCCGCGGAAGTCCGCGCTGCTAGTCCCGTCCCGAAAATACTCCTGATTCCCAATGTTCGTGCAGGCGAGGACGCTCAGATCTAGCAACGGTAAGTTGGGACAGTTATTGAACGAAACGAGATGCTCCAGGACTCGGAGAATTGGTAAGAGTAGACCTGTCGCACTTGATGAAACCCGGAGTTCCCTCCGGAGAATCAGAGCTGTCAGAGACAAACATCGGATACGGAGGATTATCAGGGAATCTAGAGTGCAGTATCTCGCGGTCTGGAGCGGCAAGAGGACCAGAGTGTATCACAGTTCGATACCGCTCCGGAGAAATCCTGAAGTTCGGAACCCCGGTGCGGACGTGTAAGCAGTTAAAGTCGCTGAAATACCATGTTTCGATCCATAATTGC
>KV426222.1:36939-54901 GCA_001632375.1 Exidia glandulosa HHB12029 | reverse complement strand
AGTACTTCCTCGCCTCTCTTTGCCTTGTCGCAGTCACTCTGGCTCAGACGGTGCCCAGTGCACCGGCCGTCTGCGCGTCCTCAGCCGTGCGCGTTCGAAAGGAGTGGTCAGTCCACACCCTGCGTTCCAAAATCCGGAGTGCTCAATATCTTCTCAGGGGAGATTTGGCTACAACTGAGCGCAAGGCGTACACCGACGCAGTACTCTGTCTCCAGGCCAAACCATCTCAACTCAGCCACGCGCTCTACAATACGACCTCGCGTTACGAAGATTTCGTTGCGACGCACATGAACTCGACGCGTTTCGTGCACAACAACGCCGTCTTCCTCGTCTGGCACCGTCGATTCGCATGGCTCTGCGAACGCGAGCTGCAACAGAAATGCGGGTATACTGGGACGCTGCCGTACTGGGACTGGGTGAAGAACGCCAAGAATATAACGGCGTCTCCGTTATTCGATGGGTCAGCGTTCTCCCTCTCTGGACAGGGCCTACCGCTGCCTCCGGACCAGAAGGCGCTCGAGCCACCGTGCTTTGGAGGGGATATCACCTGCCCCAAAGGACCTGGGGGCGGGTGCGTCACTGACGGACCGTTCAAGAACTTTCGGTGCGTATTCCCCTAGCGGTGGGGATGTCCGACGGTTGACTGACCAAGCACCGTGACAGTATCGGATTCGGGTACATCGGTGTCGAGGCGGCTCAAAACCCACAGCCCGGCTTACCATCAACGATATTCAACTACGTCCCACGCTGCTTCTCGCGCGACCTCAACCAATTCATCGCCACCAACTTTCAGACGCAGGCCAACCTCGATAACGTCCTCGCCGCATCCACCATCGCCGACTTCCAGCAACGGATCGACAACATCTCCGGGGACGGCTTCCCAGGCCTGCACCCCTCGGGCCACAGACTGTTAGGTCCTACCGGCGGCGACTACTTCTCCAGTCCCATGGACCCTGCTTTCTATCTCCACCATAGTATGATAGACAAGGTTTGGAGCGACTGGCAGGCGGAAGGAACCGGAGACGGAGACGATCGGATCTATGGCAAGAATGCGCTGTCGGGGACGCTGACGACGCTGAACATCCCTCCGAGTGCTAACGCAACTCTGGAGAGCGTCATCAACTGGGGACCGCTGGAGGGCCCGTCGACAATTAGGCCGATGATGGCGGTTGGCCGTGGAGATCTCTGCTATCGCTACGAATAACTTAGTAGTAAGACTCGGGAGATCGTTTGTAAGAACCAGTGCTTACCTTGGCTGCTTGCGACATCTTCTCTTTGATTCTACAAGTCAGCGTTACTTACGGATTAGCTTCTTCCAATACACCCCGTCTGTACCGAGTGCGGGAGCGTGAGCTCTGTCTCCTAACCACAACGGAAAAACAGCGCATGAACTTGAAGGAAGAGCTTATTTGTCACACTGACGACAAACTTGAAACACCAAGACGTAAACTTGGTTCGTTCCAGGGAGTGAGAGTCGTATGGCGCAGTACAGCGAGAACCTACTAGTACTGTCAGATCTTGCTCATAGACTTCAACACGCACTCCACATCCGCATCCACGTCCTTCCTCCATTGCGTATGACTCGGCGTCCACCCGAGAGCCTTCAACCTCGAGCGCGTTGTCCGCCACGGCACTACACATCCACCATCATTAGCAAAGCAACACTCGTAAAAAGACCGGACGTACAATGCCCACGAATCGGTGATAGACTTGAATTCCGAAGTAGGAATGACGCCTCGCGCGTGTAAGGAGTGGGCGATGATGGCGACGTGCATGTCTGTCGGACGCGACGTTCAAGTTGTGGAACTTGGCGTACGAGGACTTGGAGTTGGAGTTGAACAACTTCGTGAAGAAGCCCTTGCTTCCCACGGAGCTGAGAGCTTTGGCGATGAAGAGGATGTACGCCTCCACGAGATCTTGGACGTGCACCTACAGGGCTCAAATTCGGGACGCGGAGCCTGAGACAGGTTGGAAAGTAAGACTCGGACGCACGTTGTCCCATGTTGCGGTACCTTCGCCGACGACGACGGCTTGACCCATTTTGAGCGCCATAGCGATGATCATGGGTATTTGAAAAGAGTTGCGCGGCGCGACACCCGCGATACCGGAGGAGGCGCCGTAGACTGTTGGAGGGGAGAGGATCCATGCGTCGACGTAGCCTTCCGTGTCAGCTGCGAACACCCTGCGGAGAAGCAGAAACACGTCAGTCATAGCTATAGTAGACAATAGAATAAGACGGACAAGAGGTCGACGTTACGTCCGCGGGGATATTCTTCACAGCTTCCTCGTTCGCGTCCTGAATGTAAGGAAGTGCGAGAAGGGCGAAAATCGTACGTACGTCGAATGGGTGCGCGAGGAAGTTCGCATCGAGCTTGCCCTGCGCTTTATCGCCCACTACACCCGTCCCGCTCGTATGCACGAACACCGGACGCTTGCCACCCGGCAAGAAGGGCAGAGACGAGGGATGCCATCGAGAATCACCTCGTTAGACGGTGAGAGAAAAACATGATACTGGCAAACAAGTTAGCTGGGAAAGGTATGTGAATGCAGCGCGTACAGCGTCAAGCCCGCCATGAATGATATCGTGCGAATGCAGATACGACAGAGCGCGAGCGACACCAAGAACCTAGAAGCGGTTAGATATACCCAACTAACAGCAGTGTGATGATTTACGGACTATTGGCCGCCGTTCTAGGCTATGACACGCGTCAATCCGCACAAAGACGGGCGTGAGGTCGAGAAAGGGGCTGATGACGAAGGTGTCGAGTCCGGACGAGCTCGTCCCATAGATTCGAAGCAAGTTCGGATGCTGGAGCGCAAGGAATGTATGGACTCTGTCAATGAATTCCTGCGCAGTAAATGAGTGGTTGAAGGCATAATGCTGAAGGTAGGACGGACCCGTTGTGCGGCGGTGGTCATGACAGGAAATAGCTTGGCAGTTATCTTTTCCGACGTCCACGACCATCGGACGCGGCCAGTAAAGGTTTGGATATCGGCTCGTGTCGAGAATACGACGGGTGAAATCTTGACTGTTGGTCGAAGAAACGCCAAGCGACTCGCAGCTTGTGGCTCCAAGTCCATCCGCGGTGGGCGATCGATCCTGGAGGACAGACGCGCAACCAGGCTTTGGATGAAAGAGCAGGTATTTCGGGAGGAAGTCGAGGGCGCAGCGAAAGGAGGCAGACTATCGCCCATGATCAATGCTAAGACCACTGTAGAAGGGGCGTCGGGATTCAGAGGTCAACAGAGGCAAGTTTGCGAGGGCCCATGTCGGATCCAGTCACTCCGAGGAAAGGAAATTGATCGTAAATCGCAACGCAAAGTCAATGAAGGGGATGAGATTGCGACGGCAAAAGGCAAGGAGCCTTAGAGCTAAGGCTCGGATGAAACCGTCGGCCATCGTAGTCGTAGATAGGACATCGCCCTCTGGGTGTCAAACACATCGCTTGAGCTTTTGCGTGCTCACTTTATACATCAATTTGCACATATGGTGCAAGTTTGACGATGCATAGATGTCTGAGAGAAAAGAAATTGGTATATTCCCGTAGAGCCGGGGCTCGGAGGAAACCGCATCTTGTCTTCGCACCTCCATCTGTCGCCAGCCCGTATCAACCTCGCCAGAATGCAGACCTGCCACCCAGGGCACTGACCCGTGCGTCTGCGATTGTTGCCAGTCGTTTCATGCCTTACTTACCGCGTACCAGACTTATAATTAGAAATCCATTGCCGTGCGCGCTACAACGCGGTGCGCATCTATGCCAGCGTGCGCGCGCAGGACGTACCGCGCTGCACCATCACTCAATCGCCTCGCTCCCAGCTGCCCGCAACCGCCTCGATAACTCTTGGCCACCAGCGAAAGTCCAGCGGTCTTAGCACGGTCTACAACGCCGCAGTTGCACTGTCCAGGCGCCGCACCCGCGCCCCGCGCTGCTCGCCCAGGTATTTTATCTGCCAGTCATCTTGTGATTCTGGCGTAGGCTTATCCATTCCATCCAGTCTCGCAAGTCTTCTCTGGTCCGGTACACGATCCATCGGCGACTATCTCCTCGTCGTCAGCACTGGCAGCTGCGCCATACCGCGCGGCCAGACAAGCGACAACTAGTCGACGGCAGCCGCCAACGTGCACACGCAACGTGCACCCGCAACGTACGCCCCCGCCATCAGCGCATCCAGGTCTCCGTTCCCCGCCTCCATGGTTCCAGTAACCCATCGCCGCCCACGCACTCGACGATACCTACTACCGCTGCAGCGTTGCAATGACACCCGCCATGTTGAGCACGCCAGGTACTCCCGCACCACGCCCGCCGACGACCTAAGATTGACGTGGAAATATTGATCTTCTCAGTTCGTCGCCGCCTTCGTCGCCATCGGCAACAGCAACATCCTGTATGCCGTGCACAAAGTTCGGACGGCTACCGAGGTCGGTGCTCACGTCGCGTAACGTGGCGGGTGGGTTCAAGGCAATAGATCATCAGTCTGCGCGCTATTCCGCTCTGGCAGGCGGCAGAGGAGTGGCGGCTCGCGCAGCGTATTCCTGCTCAGTATCACGGCCAATAGCTCTCGTCTCTTCTGTCCATGTACGACCTCTGAAATATCATCTATTCGTTTGCCTCTGTCCGAAGCATCCGTGCTGCGTGCGCTGACACTTGTCGCTCGGACAGTGATGACTAGTGCGACTTATAAAGAGCTTCTACAGAGCGTATGAATCTATGATGTTCTACAGGAGCAAAGCAATTCGCTATGTCTTTCTATGGGGAGCCCTGCAATATCATCGGAGGTGACCGAGCAATTCGCTCCGAGTTGCCGGAGACAAGATAAAAGAGACAGGAGTATACTAGTAGGGTCACGCCCTGAGAAACCATGCAATTCGGTAGCCTCGATTATCCAGGCCTTCTTTGGCCGTGTTTGGTCGGAGGTAGGCAACTTCTACAGAGCCCGCGATGTCCCGACCAAACACGACAAAACATCGCGGGCTACGAGCGCAGCGAGGGCTCCGTGTGCTGTAGAAGGCCTGGATGATCCAGGCTAGCAATTCGGGGACTGAAGAGAAAACATCATGTGAGGAGTATCATCCAAAAAGCTGTAAATTTTGAGCTAAGTAAAATACACCGTTACGCGGTTGCCTGGACTTGGAGCATTATCCTCGATGAGCAATCATGTCGCGCAGGAGTTGAGCAACCTTTGTCATCTTTGGGCGGGACTGGGGCTTTTGGCGCCAGCATTTCTGCATCAGGTCCCACATCTCGTCATCGGCGGACACTGTTGTTGGGCGGGCGGGTCGCACTCCGTCCTCGATGGCTATCCCAGCGTCGATTTGATCCATGTAGGAGAGCGGAATCTTGTTCTCATAGAGCTACGAAGTCGAGTTGAATGATAAAAGAGGGCACGAGCTCGCTGCGTACCTCCCACATGAAAACCCCAAACGCGAAGACATCCGAGTAGGTTGTCCGCACAATGCGTTCGGGACCCATCCAGCGGTTGGTGTGCAGGATCGTGTTGAGGTCGGAATCGTCGAAACTTCCAGTCGGCAGTTGCTCGGGACGGAAGTCAAAATTTGCGAGGCACGCGACGCCGTCGTCTGAGACGACAACGCTGTACTGCACAGGCATCAGCGTCGGAAATACATACAGGACGACGTGCGTACCGCGCGTACGTCTCCGTGCACAATGACGGGAGCCCGAGTGTGCAGATATTCCAGCGCATCTGCAACATTGGATGCCTGCCGTGAGAGTAAGCGCTGGTTGCGCGGCAAACGGTGCACCCACGCACGAGGCTAATCCTGTCGGCGTCGGGGTGTTCGGTGACATAATCCGTACAGTTCCCTCCGCCCATCCACGGGACGACGAATGCAGGCATCCTGCCCTCGCGGTAATAGCATGTGCCTAACAATGGGAGGATGTGGGGATGTTGAAGCTGACTCCATATCATCATCTCGGCCAGGCGGTCCTAAAACAATGATGAGCGAGTGGTCCAGACCGGGGAGCACACGCGTACATGTGGATCTCGTAGAGAGCCACGGCGGTGAAACGGCACTTCGATGAGCTTGACAGCTCGAGGCACGGTACGTAGCCGAACTTGACAACCCCGAAGCTCAAGTCGTTTTGAGAGTAGGGTTCCTCGCAACTCGTATATCTTTTTCTCGATGTCGCGCCCACGCTTGAGTTTGTGTACGCCGTGTATTCTACGGTCAAGGGCAGGTACTCGAGATTTAGTCCAGCGTGCCAGGAAGTCCGTGTCCCAGTCAACAGGACAGATGATGATGTCGTCCCGTGGTGTCCCGAGCGTATCGACGAGATCTCCTATAGCGATGGGCTCATCGCGATCGATACCCCAACAGGCGAGACACATCTTCCAGTGTAACGCGTCCAGTCCAAGGACTTCGGCTGCTCGTCCGGGGTGTGGGGGACGAAGTTTGTTCAGCGCGAGGCGCAGTAGCAGCAAAGCACTCTGGTTTTCGTACGGCGCCAGTCCAGAGAATACCTACGTGCAATACCGTTCAGGTTCACACGGACACGTAGCGTTAAACGTACCTCCACCATGAAGCAGCCAAATGCAAACACATCACCACGGGGATCTGTTGAACGAAGAAGAAGTTCCGCTGATTGAACGATGTCCGAAGACACCGGTTCGTCGTTGGTGATGACGACGCGGCGGCGAGAACGGGGGATAACATGGCGGTTCCATTTGGGAACATCTGGGATGTCAGAGTCGGACGCAGGATCAGGTTCGGCGTTGCATGCATCGATCTCCGCCCAACGCGGTAGCATGCCGAAAGCTGCGAACTCTCCTGTAACACCGGGAGCGCCGAAGCCTGCGAGAATGACGCGCGAGGGTGACCTGGAAATATAGACATTGGCCTGCAACCCCGTCAGTGGGATGCGTGCACATCCATCAAGATTTGACGGACCGCTTTGATGTTGCCGTGGGTCACGCCGTGCTCGTGTAAGAAACGTAGCCCCTTCGCGGCCTTGAGGACCTACATGGTGTTAACTCGACTGCTCAGAACGGTTGGAATGTAACGTACGACGGCACGCCTATTCAAAAGTGGAACCTGGCGCAGAACATGCGGCAATGGTTGAACGTTCACGTAGAGGGTGACGAGAAATGGCTCCAAGTGAAGTGTCGAAATTCCGAATATAGTTTGAAGATGCGGATGTCGTAGGTCCATTAACGTCCGAATGCGACTAAGAAGCGCCTAAGAAGGATTAGCTTCATAGTAATGGAATAGGAGGTGCGCACATTCCGATCCGAGTCAGAGTGAAGCTCGAGGCGTTCAACACAAACGCGTTGTATCGTCCAGAGACTACGTTTGAGCCCGAAAAAGGTCGTCCCGGTCTCGCTCAGAGAAGGCACAAGTACGTTCGAAATCATTACACGCTCTCGGGACAACAGCGACATGCGCGTATGGCACTGCGGCTGCAAAGACCTCGAGGGCGCTGATAGGAGACGATACCAAAAGATGACGCGGTCCAGAGCTGGTCGAGCTACCCTTGCTAGCGAGCTGCAGAGCGTTGTGGCCGGAGTGTCGCGGTCAAGTATCCCGAAAACGGGGTCAGACATGGCAGAGGGAAGGGGACGGTGCAAACAGGCAACTGTTTACGCTCGTTTGTGAACGCCTTGATCAATTCGCCCGTGCATCCACTGCCTCCGGAATACAGGCGTGCAGAACCCGTCCACGACTCCATGCCGCTGGAGCAAGTTCTCTCCGAGAACAGCTTCCGAAGGTGTGTGGTCAGGCTTCGGACGGCACAGGCAGCGCGATCCTCTGCTCCCACTCTTTCATCCGCTGCAACGCGATGTCGGAAACATCTGCCAAGTTACCCCCTCGTGAGCTCAGGTCGGGTTGCTCGATACTTTCTGATCATATAACACAGTTGGCCGTCTGAAGCGCTTGTCCCGCACGCTCCTGTTCAAGAAAGATATTGCATACGACTATGACAACAACGCAGTGGGACGCATCTTGGACAAAGATCGCACTGTGGTGAAGCGAAACCAAAAAAAAAGTGTGGTTGTTATCTTTGGCCACCTGCAAGGCGGATCGTACAAGAAACCGAAGGCCGTTGCTCTGAAGAGACTAGACCTGGAAGGGGAATGGTCCACGGTACGTGGGCCTGCCGGCTACACGCACCATCCGCGTCCCACTCATTATTTCACGCAGGGGAGAGAGAGAGAAATGTGGCTCAAGGCCCGTGGCAACGAGAACATCCTGCACTATATCGGCACAGTACAGTTGACCGTCTACAACGAAGCGACGAGCTTGTGGCTCATATCGCCGTACATGCGCAACGGCGATCTGAACGCCGTACTCAGCGATCCATCCAGACGTCATTTGTGCGACCAAGAACACGTTGAACGATACGTAAGTAGCGCCATCCTCCGCGCAACACGCTGGCGCTTACATCAAAATACAGCTCGGACAAGTTCTCTCCGGCCTCGCCTTCCTCCACAGCCCGACTGTAGGGATAGTGCATGGGGACATTAAGGCGGTACGCTGTGTATGACCCTTTCGCATTTGCAGTTCCTGACGAGAAGAAGGACAATATCTACATCACTGACGCCGAGAATGCGGTCATCGCAGATTTCGGTCTCAGTCGCAACCTCGAGAGACAGGACGGCGACATGACAACCGCGCTCGAGATACGGACATATGGAAACTTTCGTACGATTGCTCCGGAGCACCTTGTTCATGGTGTCAAAGTTCACGGCGAGGTGATACCAAGATTGTCATCCACGGCCCCAGCCCTTAAGCTCGAACCCCTCTCGAAGTCGATCGCAAATGACATTTGGGGTACCGGGATGTTGATCCTGCATGTGCGTGTATTTTTTTATCTCCCTCATCCGGTATCCAATAAAGCGCCCGGCTAGATGTTTTCTCGGACGGTGCCATGGACGCAGGTCAAGAATCTCGCAGAAGTCACGGAACTCGCTTCTGCTGGACTACGACCACCATTTCCAGGTCACGACGCCGTCCGGCGCGGTCTAGGCTTCCTGAAATGGCGACTTTGTCATGACTGTTGGAATCAGCTCCCGGCGCTCCGGCCTAGTGCGAAAGTGCTACTCCGTTTGCTGCATGACGGAGCACAGGAGCTGCTCCCCGCCACAATCCTGGACATTGATGCCGCCATTGCATGCGAGGTGCCTGAACTTACATCCCAGATCCGCGCGATGGGCACGCCCGTGCGAAGGTCGGGATACGACCTCTTGCCTGGTTTGTGGCGCCCCAACGAGATGGAAGGTCGAGGTATTGAGGTTATGCTCTTGCGACGTGAGGACAGTATCCGCGCACAGGGAGTCAGTTCTACGTCGGTGCGGTTGCTCCCTTCCTTGCTACACGTCTCACTCACACTACTGAAGAGCTTCAAGGATGAGCTTTTGCATTGGAAGCGCGTCTGTCACGACAATCTTTTGGCTTTGCATGGGCGCTGCTTCATCTCTGGCATGTGGTTTGCTGTCCACGATGACCTGGATTGCTTCGAGGATTGGATCGCAAAAATTGACCGCGCCGGGAGCGACGAGGAGGAGGGTATCTCAGTCCGTGTTGCATTACTCAAGCTGGTGAGTTCTGTCCCAAAACCGTGCGCATGGAGGTAACAGAGTATCCAGCTTTACGACATCGCAAGTGCTCTCGAGTTCTTGCATATGCAGACCCCCCCTATCGTTCACGGCGACGTTCAACTCGTACGTAGGCCAAGCCGCGATCTTCAGCACTCTGACGTAAGCTTAGCGACATGTTTACATTGGCAAACCAAGATCTACAAAGCTTGTGCTTGTTCGCTATACGCAGTATGCCCGTCTCGGGGGGTTTGCGCACATGAGGTCGCTACAAGCAGGATCCTCTGACGGATCGCCATTGGTGTGGGACGATGTTCAGGCATTTGGACACCTATTACGCAAGGTCAGTACTTCGCCTGCGCTATACACGTCTAACCACCTGACAGGTCTTAGAACATCGATTCGGATTCTCACCGGGACTCGGGAATGACTTGCCTGATGTACCCAACGAGGCCGCCCTGATCCACGACGGCTGCGTCCGACGTTTCATGAGCATATCTCAGGCTCGTGACCGCCTTCGCGAGTTGATCGCTTCATTGTCGTCCGAGGAAATGTAATAGCGCAGTATAATGTGCGACGGAGACATTGTTTCACGGACAAACGAAATCAGAGTTTGATGAGAGAAGGAAAGTCCATGTCCACACTCTCCGCCCGGCGATCTCGCTACGCAGAACGTACACAACCCCTCGCACGGCCCCATAAATTCAGGGTTGCAGTTTTCACAACAACACTGTCACGTGGCAATGTCGTGCAAGCACTGACTCTGAAACCCTCTGGTCTCCGTTGGTCTCGACTTAGGATCATCAGCAGTACTCGAGACCATCAGGTCATCGGGGTGATTTCGCACAGTCGTCGAGTCTGGCATTTGACGCGTACGTATCAGAATTGCACTGTGTGAGATCGACGGTGCCGTCTCCGGTGGTCAAGACGCCTTCTGCAGGCGTAAATAACAGCGGTCCACACCCTCGGGCAGCCGGGGTTCTTTCTGACCATCTGATTTGAGCACGCGTGAGACTCTCGGCTGCAGACTCGTAGGGTATGTACGCCCCTCGAAGACGTGATACAACTCAAGCCATCACCCTCTTCGTCCTTAGTCGTTCTCATCGCTATGTCCGCGCCCACAGCGCCAGCTGCGCTTCAACCTCCCGACACGGTTACAGCTCCACCCGCTGCGGCACAGGTCACGATACTCCCTACCACGATCAGCGACGTACTCTGGCAGCAGGGCTGGTCGATCGGCGCTGGCGTCGATATCCAGACTGGTGCGATTCGCGCCAGCCCGTTCGAGGTTGTGGACACTTTGCGTGTCGGACCTATGAGCCAGGAGCACCGGATGCGCAAGATCTACGACCAGACCGCACAGAGCTTGGAGCATGTGATCGGGATGAGATCTACTGGCACCTTGTTCAACGTACCACCACTCGACTTCTCTGCTGGTGTGTCACTTGGATCCCGAACCTCTCTATTCGCATCGGACTCTACTGCGAAGTTCGTCGCATACTACAAAAGCACCTCCAGCAGCGCTCAGCCCAACGATCGCGCATTCCGCGTTTCTGCCAAAGCCAGGCAGCTAGCGCGCACCGACCTGGCAGCGTTCCGCGAGATATACGGCGACTACTTTGTGTCGACAGCGACGATGGGCGCGATCTTTGTCGCCGTCGTTACGCTCTCTCGCCTGAAGCGGGAAACGAGGGATATCATTCAAGTGTCGGGGGGATTGCGTGCTGGCGTACTGGACTTCGACCACGAGACTGCGGTTGAGTTCGATAAACAAATCTCCCAGACCCACGAAAAGATCGATCTCAGCGTCGAATTCTTCAACGAAGGCCTCGACCCCGACGCTAGTAGCCACGTCGACGACCCACCTCCTCAGCTCAGTAGTCTCAAGTCCTTCGCAGCTGTGCACGAGGCGTTGGCCTGGTTCACGCGTCACCAACAGCCGACGCAACTTTTCGCCCACCTGCGTCACTATTCTTTCGTCCTTGGTCTCGAGGCCATCCCGAAGACGCTTCCTGTACCTCCTTCCGCATTCGAGGAGATCCAAGACATACGCACATACCTCTTCGATTGTGTCATGCTCGAGCGCATCATCCCCGACATATACGACGACGGGAGTCTCGAGATGCTCAAGAGACGGACCAATCGGCTTGTCTTCGATTGTCGCAACGGGCAAGGCGCTTTGGTATCTAGCGCATTGGCGCGCAAGCACCTTCTGGACCAAGTGGTCGACCTTCGTTCAGGACTCAAACAGTTCCACGAGGCGTACGCACTGTTTCGACGCGCATCTGCGCATCAGTCTACTGAGCCTCTTCCACGCGATGACGACAACCGAGGCATATGGCACTACGGCCTCTCGGATCAAGACTCTACTAAGCTGATCCCCATCACAAAGGGACCGTTCAGAGACTTTGAGACTTCACGGACGGGGAAGGACCAGACCATCGAACTCGACATTCCACCAGGTCAGCACGTCGTCGGGTGGAAGATCATCGCTAGGGAGAAGTTGAACGGGAGTTGGAGAAGGGTGTCTTCCTCCATCATCTTATCCCGCAAACCCATCCTAACCGCTAGATCTCGTGTGATGAGCAAATGTCGATGGACCCTGGAGACGTTCGTTGTCGAGGACCCCTACTTTGGCGTGTTGTATACGGGGTCAGAGAAGCTACCGGAGACGACTCTAAACTCGAACGACGCCCCACCGACCTCTTGAACATTGACGCAGGGAATCGTGTATATCAAAGCAACAATCATGTCTTTCGCGCTTCCGCGCTTTCTTGCAAATATAGATCTTGTCCAGGCGAAGCAGTCACGGAGAGGTGTGCACAGCGCGTGGCAGCGGAGCGGCTCTTTTTGCACAGCGAGCAGCGAAGGAGGGCTGGTATCAACCATCCAGGGCCACGGGGACACGCCGCAGTGGCCGCAGCGCAACAGGAGCACAACCTATAGCTAGGGCAGGGTCCCAGCAACGCCGGTCTGTCAAGGAAGGCCTCGTCGTGAGATAAAGCGTGCAAGTGTGCATTGGTGGACGTGGGGGATTCCCATGCGAACGTCTGTGTGAAATCTGCCGGACTTCCGCGCGCTTCCGCGTGCAGTAGCATAGCCAATCCGGGACCCGTAGAATGCACGCCGAACGGCTAAATCAACAGAATCTACCCGTGGAGATGTGGAGCCCTGCGTGTCCCTTGCCGAAGGAGGGGTGTTACACAGGACGAAAGCCTGCCAGTGCGGTTGCCGTCTCCGACACTGCTGTCTCGGTGAAACAAAGCGTCAAGGAAGCACGCTAGATCACATAGCTTATGGTTTGCAGCACACCAATCCGGTGCAATAGATGAGGCTGGGCTACGAGGTGGTCTGAAAGACTCGTTCTGCACGGCGAACACGGGCAAACATCGCTATTCGGTAAATTTGGGATCGAACAACGAAGAAATGATGCTGGCCGCCATCGAGGACTGCGAGAGCTGACGCCGCAAGAACGGCCCCGGGGCAGATACTGAGCAATGTGCGGAATAGGGAGTCGATGAGGAGGCTTAGGCAATGTGATGCACGACCGTCGCATGCTGTGTTTTCAATCTGCCATGCGGCCGAGTCCGGCTGGAGCCGCTGGACATAGTGCGGTTCATCTTCTGTCCGCACCTCCCTCGTGTGCGACGGTCGTAACGGTAGGATGTAGGGGAGCACGCAGACTCGGTACTGAGCGCTACAGCAGATTGTGCAGCGTCACAGAGCGGCGTCAGGGAGTTGATAGAGCTCTCGAAAAGCGACGATGAGCCCGTGTAATCAGCAAAGTGTAGAAAATACGTTCGATAAGAAAAGTCAGCGCGTCCAAGCTCCATTGGATGCACAGAGTGAGCGCGGAGAAGACAGGCCGGCTCCAGGAGCCTATCCGTAGCTCGAGTACATGCAGTGAAAGGCCGTCACGACATCGCAGGGCGCGTGAGGATTGAGTGGAACTGCAGAAGGATACTGATTCGCCTGGCGCCGGTGGGAAAAAGAGTCGCAGCGAGAGGGAAATGGTCAGACGCCCCCGCGCACCCATCCAGGTTGAGGATGCGCTCGAGTATCGCACACAACCTCGATGTTAACCGCAGATATGGAAGGATGGTGGCGTTGGACAGGCACAGTATGTAACGAGCCCGGAGTTCCGCGCGCGCGCTCCGAGTCCCAGAGTCTGAGTTGTTCCGTCTAGACGCCCACGATCAAGCCAAAGCACACCAGGGATCCGTGTCGGCGAAAATAAAAGCACCACAGCTATGATAAAGGGCAGCTCAACTATGAGGCTATGAGTAGAATACAGACTCAAACCTGCTGGTGATGAAGACCAGCGCATACGGACGCGACTTGCGGACGGGATGTGGAGGGAAGAAGACAAGTCGCGTTTCGGCAAGACGCGTCCGGGCCGGTATCGGCAACTCGCGCGCGTTTTGCAGGTTACGCGTTCACCGTTCCCAACGTTCCCGACGACCCACCATGAGCGGCGACGACGACTCTTCCGGCTGGCAGCTCACAGAATCTGACCCCGGCGTCTTCTCGTCCGTCCTCCACGCCGCGCGTTCCACTCAAACCCGTCACTGACGCGTCACGCAGCGAGCTCCTACGCACGCTGGGCGTCCCCCTCGTCGTCGACGAGCTCTGGTCAATGGACCCCGACGGTCTGGCCATACTCCAACCCATCAGTGCCTTCATTTTCCTGTTCAAATACGTGGCGGGCAGCTCGGACGCGTCAGGCGGCGCGGGCGGCGCGTTCGACCCCGACTTTCCAGGCTTCTTCGCTCATCAGACAGTCA
This sequence comes from Exidia glandulosa HHB12029, assembly GCA_001632375.1. Classification (NCBI taxonomy): domain Eukaryota; kingdom Fungi; phylum Basidiomycota; class Agaricomycetes; order Auriculariales; family Exidiaceae; genus Exidia; species Exidia glandulosa. The sequence continues at coordinate 40,565 of KV426222.1, read as the reverse complement.
ACAACGCGTGCGCGACGCTTGCCGTCGTCAACGCGCTGGGCAATATCGATACGGAAATGGGCAAAGATATCAAAGACACGCTCGAATTCGCTCGGGAACTCGATCCGCAGGTGCGTGGCGCGCGACTTGCGCGTTGGAGTTCTAACGCGTGGTAAAGAGTCGTGGAATGGTCCTAGTTTCGTCGCTCTTCCTCCGCGAAGCCCACAATGCGCTCTCCCCGCCGAGCGTAATATCCCTCGACGGCCTCAACCTCCCCAAACGGACCGAAGACGCGTACCACTTCGTCGTCTACCTCCCCGTCGCAGGCTCCCTATACGAACTCGACGGCCTCAAACCCCACGCAGTCCGACACGCTCCTGTACCGTCCTCGGGCGACTGGACCGGTGTCGCAGCAGAGACTATCCAGGCGCGGATTGCGACGTACCCGCCTGGAGCGATCCATTTCAGCTTGATGGCTGTACGACCGGACCCGTTACCGATGCTCCAGGCGCAACTCGTCGCGAACCCGACGGACGAAGTGCTGTTGGCGAGGATGGCGCAGGAGGAGGAGAAGCGCCAGCGTTGGGCGGTACGTCCTTCCCTCCCGTCCTTCGTGTGACTGACGTGTGTGCAGTTCGAGAACGCGCTACGGAAAGCGAACCACCTCCCGCTCATACACGCCCTCGTCGGTGCACTCGCAAAGTCGGGCGGTCTCGACGCCGCCGTCGCAGGCGCGAAGGAGAAGATGCGTCAGCGGAGGGCAAGGGGCCAGGATATGGACGAGGATTGAACCGAAGTGTGCTATCGTTTATCGAAGAGTCTATAGCTAATCGCTGTCGCTGTTTTGTTTGCAATATTTCTTCCCAGTATTCCGCGTCTGTCACGGGCTCCTTTCTGATTAACTGCAAGGGGCGGGGAACGCTCAGTCTTGCTTTATTTCAGGACGCGAACTCGCTGAAGCTTGCCATGACGCGCCGATCGAGGTAAGGACTTGTAGGCGCGTGGGTAGTATCAACGATCTCTGGACCTGAACCTGCTGGTAATATTAAGACCGGGCGCGACTTGCCGAAACGCGACTTGTCCTCTTCCTTCCACATCCTGTTCGAGTCTGCATCGTCCCCGTCGAAGTGGATGACGCCTTTCAAACCTGCGTCTCTCGACGACACGGATTTCTAGTGCGCGTTGGTCGCGGTCCTTATGTGCTCTTCGTCCGCGACGTCCGGTCAATGGTCATCATGATGGGCGTCTAGACAGGGGACTCGAAGCGCGCACGGAACTCCGGGCTCGTTCCTGTACCTGCCCATGTGTGCCGCGCGATGGGTAGGCGGTTGGGCTCCAATTTTGCCTCTTGCTACCACTCGTTCTTGGACTTGTTGGGTGACTCGAATGGTATAGTACGGCTGGTCTTCTTCCCGCCTCTCCTCGACCAAGAATCGTACACATTCGTGCCTTGCGCGCCGCGGTCGTGCTCTTTCGCGACACGAACCCGAACTTTCCTGGCCGGTGATGCGTTACAGGAACCCGCCCGATATACACATTCGTACCTTGCGCGCCGTGTCCTTTCGCGTTACGAACCAGAACTTTTCTGGTCGGTGGTGCGTTACAGGAACCTGCTCGATACGGCTGTCCCTCTGCTTGTCATGGAATTACTGTCACGCTGGACGGGAACGATGCTACTGCCTGTCTGGACTCTTTTGATCTTGGAGTGCTCGCGGGACGTTCGGAACTCTCTCTCTCTGTCATCTTGGTGGCGTCGTTCCTAATCGACATTCAATAAGCATGGTTGGTTCCCTGCAATGTATAGGATCGCATTCCAGCACCTTAGAGAACAGCACTCGCTTGCACTTGCGCGCGATATCCGTTTGATATCTGCGTTACTTTGAAGGGAGATGTACAGCGTACTCGATCGCAGCGCAGACTTCCTTCCCCTCTGCAATATTAATGTCTCTCGTTTCTCAGGCCAATCGGTTTGTTGGAACTTCGATATATCTGGAGCGGTATCTATATCCCCTCCCACTCGATAGTATCTTCAAGTCCGCGCTGCTTTCTTCTTGGACTCAATCGCTGCACGATGCACTCTGTTCTGCAGCCCGTAGACCGTGTCGTGCCTCGCTCATACACGGAAACGGCCTGCCAGTACCCCTGCGCCCTTGCAGCAATAACGCTGCGCCGTTCAGGACGTTCATTTGGGCCTTATGCAATACTCTATGCTGTGCGTCTTCAGGCTTCTTTGATGCAAACTTAAGGAGCGCTGGCGGGACTGCTTATCGTGCTGCCCAACAGGGCGACAACTTTGAAGGTTGGTTCCAGCGGGTACAAACAAGGCCGCTACGTCGCCCAAAGGTTGAGTCACTATCAGTACAGAAATACTCCCACAGGAGCAACCTGCCCAGCACATAGCCTCGTTTGCAGTACTTCTGTTCGCCGGCGGCTTCATCGGGAGACTACTTTGCCATGGCTGTACCTGAGACCCTCGTTTCTCGCGTGGTGTTTTACGCAGGATCGGCGAATTTGCGCCGCCAGAGCTCAGGGTTGACGAGAAGGCCTTCACGCACATGTGGAGCTCATGTAATAGCGGTGGGTCGCAACAACAACAACAACAGCCCGGCATCGAAACGTTTGCATGCGGACCGTACCTCGTAATGATACCAATGGATCCTTCCGGTCTCACGCTCACATCGCCCGAGTGATGACGTGCAATGATCCTTACGGACGACATTTCCAGATCTCAAAGTCCCGCTTATTCCTCAGGCTGGTACATACTGCATTCTGGTTGCCTCTTGCTTCGTGTGCGGCTCTCGGCTCTGGCTAGATGTGTGCTCAACAGTACCCGCGTATTGCAAGCGGATTGGTCCGTCTCATCTCGGTGTCCGCGGGCACACGCGCGCGGAAGTCCGGGTCGTGTCTGGAACAAACGTTGACATGGGAATGTCCGGATTCCAACCTTTCAACAGAGCAGCTTTGCACTTCTTACCTCACACATGGACACACTGCCCCTTCCTTCCTTCGTCGTGTCGTGATGCGTTGCTCCTGTCAGTGCCCTGCGCCGGGACTGCGCTCTTGTGCTCTCCGGTCGCTCGCCGGCTTGTCTAATGTGTGCGTTGCCCGTGCGCGTGGCTGCAGCTTCGTGCCACCCGTCCAGGAGAACAACATTGAGGCGGGGACCAGCCAGATTGGACTCAGCCGTGTGCCTGTCGCCACGTCATGAAGAAGGTAAGGAAGTACAACGGGCATTGTCCTCTCTCAGCACTAGCTCCTGAAGTCTGCGCCAACAGTTACCGAACGCCGCTGTTGGGGTGAGCTCCGACGAGATCCCCGTGTTTCGCTGTGGGTCCATGTCGTCACTGCTATCGGCCATACTAAACGGAGGGCCTCGTGCTGGATCTCTTAGCCAATGACACTGCATATCTCATATTCATTCCGAGTCTCGATAACACCCGATCACGTTCTTCTCGATCCCTATCCCCTGATCAGCTTCGTTGGACACCTTTGCGACCGCTTGAACGTGTATGGCAGCGCATGGCGCACGGACCGGATCTACTTCGCGGCTAGGAATTGTGGTCAGTCAACATCGCGAGGCATCCACACGAGGACGTACCCTGATGCCTGTGGTGGTCCGCAGCGAGATCCTCCGAAACAGTGGGCAT
>KV426222.1:20721-36839 GCA_001632375.1 Exidia glandulosa HHB12029 | reverse complement strand
GCTAGGCCTATGTCAGACATTGTACATAATCGTTCTTTACATTTGGAAACTCATGAGCAGATTGTCCGTTCAGGGGTAAACCCGTTATGCCCGCATGCGCAACGAGGTCATGACGTCTAGTTGAGGCACCGAAGACATGGATTTTTCCAGTCTCTTGCCGTCAACAGTTGCGCAGTTGGTGGCTTGTCTCGTGTTCCCGTCGCTGACTGTTTTCCTCCGGTCTCATCCTTCAGTGGTGGGGGAAGTCGATCTCAACGTGCTAGACCTGCGCCGTGTACGGTCCTCAATCTCCCCGTCCTGTCGATATACCGCAGTAGCTGCGCGATGCCATCTTTCGTCGATAGTAGCTCTTTCATACGATGCCGTCCCCGTCCGGCCCTTGCAAACATCTCCTTCCGCTCCAACTCGTATCCCGGACAGCGCATAATGTAATGCCGTGCCGTCTCAGGTCGAGTGCGACAGGCGGGACACTTGTCCGTGTCACTGGCGTCGATGCGATGCAAGTGTTTGTTTAGCGGTGCGTGTCCGATGCGTAGCTGGATGATTGCGCTGGCTTGCTGCCGCCTCCTACTCAGCAGAAGACGTCTCAGTCTGCCAGGAGCGAGGTCTGGATCGATATGTTGCATGCGCGCCTGCCGTGGTGATCGACGGATCTCTTCCTTCCACCTATGCTTCAAGTTCTCCGTATGTGCACGCCGTAGGGCAGACATACTGAGCGGGAGTGCCTCGCGTAGGATTCTAGGTAGTCGCGCTGAATCACTAGTGACCCCGTCTGCTGCTCGCTTTGCGGCCGCATCTGCCAGCTCGTTTCCGATAATGCCGTTGTGCCCTGGTGTCCAGACGACTTCAATCTGTGCTTCGAGTCCTCCTCGGCGCAAACGGCGTCTTTGGTACTCCCCGAGTGCTGTGTGAAGCTCCTCTAGCAGGTAATGTCCAGATCGTGGCTTTGATCGTCTCGACGCCTTGATTACGGCCGTGTTATCGAGTCCCAGCCTTACGGATGCTGTCCGCGTCTCGCGCCTGAGCAGTTGTGCGCCGAGTATGAGTCCTACAGCTTCCGCTTCGAAGACCGTGTGTTCCGCCGTCGTCCCGAGGTGACATAGTAGCTCCACAGGCTCGTCCCCTTCCCGTATCATCACTGCGGCTGCTCCCACTGACGCATCGTTGGCTGAACCATCCGTATAGATACGAGTTATCTGTGTCGCCGCGGCTAGTCGGTCCGACTCGATTCCAATCGCTCTGGACTTCGCGATGGTGGCGGTGAACGCTCTCTCCCACTTCGTGTCACGATGGAACGGCGGGATCTTCTCGACCCGAAGGGGATCGAGCCCGTATGCGTCGAAAAGCTCGTGTAGCGGCGATCTGTGACTCTTGACGGGCTGTCGGGCGCAGCGCTTCACAAACTTGTCGAGTGGGTGCGCAGCGTGCAGCGTACAGAGCCGGAGGCAGGAGCGGTAGCAGATCTTGTCCATAAGCAAGGGGACTGGCCAGAGGTCTGCATGCACGTCGAGTAAGTCTGCAGGCGATGTTCGCATGGCGCCAGTAATTCGTATAGCCGCCAGGCGCTGAACTGTGGCTAGTCGCTTCGCGAAACCCTTCGACCCATCCATCTTTCCAGCACGGGTCTCTCGTATAGGCGTGAACCAGACATCGGCCGCATATGTCATCTTCGGGACAACAACCGCCACGTAGAGTCGTCGTATCTGTTCGCCTGAAACACCCCGAGTTGTGCGTGCTATGCGGTTTAACTGCGAGACGTATCGGAGGCCTTTCTGCACAGCATATTCTGCGTGCCGCTTGAACGACAGATCACGGTCCACCAGCACGCCCAGGAATTTATAGACATCTACGTTTTCGATGTTCTTTCCTTCGATGACGAGACCTGCGCGAGTATAGGACAGCGAAGCTCGTTTTGCGGGGGTGGCAAAATCGACGGCCTTAGTCTTGTCATATTCCCAGGGGGAATTGTGACGCGAAGCCCATTCGCAGCCTCCGGAGTGCCGCTCCATCATGTCCTGAAGCCGCTCATGCGTCTGCTCAAATGTCTTGCCGGTGGCAAGTATAGCGAGATCGTCGACAAACCCAAGAGCCAACTCGTTTCGCCCGGTGCATATTTCGAGCATGTCGGCATTGTAGAAGAGGTAGAGAAGCATTGAGAGCGGATCGCCCTGTCCTATTCCATTCGAAACGTCGAAGACACTGGTCTCATGATCGTCGAATCGTAAGGATGTCGTTCGTCCTCGGAGCATGGTCTCAACGAAGGAGACGTAACCTTCCGGAACTCCGCGGGCACGCATGTTGTGGCATAGTCGTTCGGGTACTGCGTTCGGGAATGCGCCCGCTGTGTCGAGAAACAGCGCTGTAGCCACCTCCCCGCGTCTCCACGCATTTTTTACAGTCTGTGTGAGCAGATGTAACGAGTCGGTTGTCGTACGACGCGGTCGCCCTCCAAAGTGCGTCTCTGGGAGAAGCCCCTTGGTCTCGACTATATAGCTCAAGTCCTCGCAGATGCAGGCATGGAGAAGCTTCGGTGTTGTTTTGTACAACGCAACGGGTCGGAATGACTTGGCCACCGTGTAATTTGCACGCCCAGGCTTGCGCAGGACCACCGTAATAAAGTGTCGCCATCCATCGCGGTAAAATCCATGAACAACGCAGGAGTAAAAGATCCAGTATAGCCACTCAATCAGAGTGTCCATGCAGGATCTCAGAACAACATTGGGGATCGTGTCGTCGCCGGGGGCTTTGAACGGTGAGAGTTTGGTTGCTACGCGTCGGATCTGTTCGCGAGTTATGACTCTCATGCGTCCAAAGTCGCGTTGCAGCTCGTCTAGCTCCGGGAGCTCGACTTCACCCGGGTGCGACGGAAAGAAACACCGGTAAAAGGCGCGACCTTTCGCCTCGTTGTCGCTCGCGCGGGTTTCAGCGCCATTCTCGTCCTGTACCACGAGAGTTGGAGTGCGCACGCTCCTGCAACCCATGGGAACATCGCCGAGATATTTGTGTGCCAGCCATATGCTGTCCGCATCGACTGATTCCAGCCAGTCTTCCCAGTGCGAGGCTTTTGCGTGATCTATAGCGTCGCCGTATTCGTCCTGCAAAGCCCGAAACTCGGTGTGGACTGGATGATCAGGTACCGAGCGAAAATCGCGGGATCGGCGACCCAGGTTGCGCACGCGGTCGCGCATAGTCTCCAGAGCCGTATTCCACCAGCGCTTTTGATAGGGAGAGGGTCGAAGCTTCTTGACAGTCTCGTCGCGCGCTCCAGCCAATGAAGTTTCGAGTTGCCCGCACATGGTGTCAAACGCGGCTTTGCTAGCGCATTCTCGCGGCGCCGGATGCTGTGAGAGAAGCTTCGCCAATGTCTCGTCGTATTTGGACATGTCAGCGCCGCGCCAGTCCCAGCGTTCGTGTGGCTGAGTCTCGGGGATTGAGAGCTCCAGGTCGAGGAGAATTGGGAAGTGGTCGGTACGTGGGGGTTGGTCTTCCTCGCGAACGGTACAGCTGATCATGTTGTCAATGAGGTCCTGAGTGCAGAAGATGTTGTCCGGACGTGTAAGGCACTTGGACCCATGTGCACGAAGCGTTGCAATGCCCTCCGGGAGAGCCATAGCGAGACCGTACTCAGCTATAAAGTGCACCACTCGTTCTCCTCGATCGCGATCGCCCTGCTGTCGATAGAGACGCTCGTTCCCCGGCAACTCCCACATGGCATGGTGTGCATTGAAATCGCCTAGCGTGATAACGTAGTCGGCGTCACCGCGCGCACCGCCGCGGTCCATGACTGCTTCCATCTCAGTCATGGCTGCCGACGTCTGCTGGTCGTCATAGAGATTATATAGGTCAATCTTCCCGAGTGCGGTATGAAGACGAATGCCAGTAAGATCCGAGCACCGTGAGTTCAGCTCCTCCCATGCCGATGTCTGCAACGAGGACCGGACCAGTATAACAGACCGTGAGCGCTTGTCGCCTTGTCCATGCGATTGGGGTAGTATTCTCAGCCAGTGAGAATTGAGAGTGATGTCGCCCGATTGCGTAAATGGAGGCTCTTGAAGCGCGACAACGTCGGCCTCAAGACGTGAAGCAGTTACAAGGAATGCGCTCAGCGCAACGTGGGAACGATTAAGATTCTGCTGTAGGATGCGGAGTCGTCGTGGTCGGGCGGGACTTGGTTCAGATCTCATTGTTGTCGTCCAGTGCATCTGCCACCTGCTGAGTCGATGCGCTGGACGCGCGGCGTAGTGACGCGCGACGTGTGGACATGCCGAGCATCAAAGACGAGGAGCTTTCTCCACCCGTCTTTGAGTTTCTCCCGCGAGAGACGCTGCGGCCTCGCTGCGAACTAGTGCTGAGCTCGCCGTCATCATTTCCAGACCCTCGAGCCTTGCTCCGGGAGCGGCTCTTTCGCTGGGAAGCCTTCGCATTCTTTGCCTCGCGCTGTGTACCAGTCTGATAGCGGATTGGGATATGGTGTGGCATCTGACGCGGGAAGATGGCATCCGCGTTGCGAGAAGTGAGGAAGTGCGGCGAGAAGTCATCCGGACGACGGGATCGCATAGTATCCAGTTGCTTTTGACGCATAGGACAGTCTCGGGACCATGTGGGGTGGCGAGAATCGAGTTTCGCATCCGAGCAGTTAACGCAGTGAGGCCTGGATTGTGACTCGCACTTTTTCGCAATATGTTCGGGGCCGCCGCATGTTCCACATGAGACGTCATGGAGGCACTTCGCCGCGAGATGGCCGTAGCGTTGACATTTTGCACAGCGGAAGGGCTCCGGAGTGATTCGCTCCACTTCGTGACTTTGCTTCTCATAGACGAGACGACGATCGATCGCGTAATTCGCCCACTCCGGCTTGGAGAATGACACCATCATGTGCGCGTTCTGTTGGTCCTTTCGACGGCGCTCCACGGGCTTCCACCAGCGAGCACCGGTCAAGACAGACTCCGGGAGTCCGTTCTGCACCTCTAGATCGCGCAGGTACTTCGCATTCGATGGGTCAAAGTTCACAGGTACGTTCTTCACGAGTACATTGTACGGTCTAAGTTTGATCGTAGCCCCAGCAGCGAAGTGAGTCTGGAACGATGCCCGACGAGCGTCCTCGCGTAGCCAGTCCGCTGCAGCCATCGACTTCAGTTCCAGAACTGCTCCAGTTCTGGCCCGAACCGTTACAGAGTGCACGTCTAGCTGCTCGAGTTTCTGCACAGCGTCGCCCTCGCTGGGTGGGTGCTCGGCCAGGACTTTCTCGAACGCAAGTCGAGCCCGAGCTACGAGTTCAGGCGCAGAAAGCTCCGTCCAGCTCGCAGCCTCCGGGAGGCTGCGGTCGGCATCGACGAGGATCTGGCGCTCAAGAATGTCAGCGCGCGCAATGGCGTCCTGTTGCTCGCGCGGCCGGGCAGAGAAACGGTCAAGAGGCATGTTCTGGTCGTCTACGCGGAGGTGCGCCGTAGAGTAGAGCCCAGGACGCGGTGTCGTGGACGCCTGAATTTTGGCTGCTACGGCCTCGGGGAGGGCGTCGAGTTTGGCAGTCACGGATTCCGAGTGCACGCGTAACGCCGTTTCCAGCTCACGGACACGCAGCTGCGTGTCCGTCGTTGCGCCAGGTGCAGCACTAATGCCATGTTCGGGCGACTTTGTCGCCCTTTCCATCTCCTCGGCAAGCGCGGGACGCAGGGCATTCGCAAGGGACACGTAATCGATGGGCTCGCTCCTCGACTGCTCGAATACGTGGCTGATGTCGACCATGATGTGGTTGAAGATGTAGTAGAGAGATACTAGCGCGTCTTTGAATGCGCTGTCGTCAGGATACACGGTCTGGTGGGCGAGCGCGAGTTGAAGGAGCGCGCGCGCGAACGCGTCAGTCACAGTCGCCGTCGGCACGTCGACGTCGTCCTTTAGCACTAGCAGGCGCGTCGTCGTGAGCAGGTCGCGCGCCTTTTCGCTGTCTTTGATGGGTGTCACTATCTGTTGTAGCAGTCGTGGAACGGGGTCGCCGTCGCCAGCAAAAATTTCGCGTTTCGTCTCTTTCTGTCGCGCGCGGGTTCGTTCCGCAGCTGTTGGCCCTGGGCCACCCGTAGGTGGTTTGCCAGGCCCATTGGCGCCCTTAGACGTCATGCAGGGGTGTCGAGAGGTACGTTGGACGCGGTCGCCCGATTAGGAAGGAAGCGGTCGGAGGTCAAGAAGTTACCTCGCTGGACTTGTCCGCGTGAAGGTAGAAGTTGTCGAAAAACTTGTTGCCTGAGACGACGTATGTCTTGAAGGTCCAAATGCTGCTCTCCAACAGGTCGCTCCGGCAAGTGATTATGGCCTCTCGAGCGAGAATGACGGACGCCGACATCTTACGCCAACTCCCCTTGCCACCGACCGCAGGAACGACTTCCCACCCGACGATATGACTACCCTTCTCCACGTTGATTTTCTTGTGCGCGTTATCGTTCCTGAGCGGCCAGTGGCGACCAGGCCGAATCTCGACAGACGGCCCAGCGTGTACTTGGACGTGAGGATGCTCGAAGTTCGTCGTCAACCCGTAGCTCCACTTGAGTCGCGGCGCATCCTGGCGCGGCTTAGGTTCGTCCTCGCGGTGCTGTAAGACTGTCCGGAAAACAGCATACACTGCGTGCACCTCTTCAAGCTGGGCTCGCACGAGCTTGAGGCGCTCGTGAAGCTTCTGGCGCTTCTGTGCGTTCGTGGGAAGCTCAGCCTGAGCATTGCGCACGTCAAGCTCGAGTTTTTTGAATTGATCGTGCAAAGACTCGTTACCCGTCGAGGAATACGGCTCCGGCAGGCTGTTGGCAAGTGTCGTGCAACCGAGAAGCAGTTGGCGAATCTCCCGAATTGACCAGAACGCAGCGAGACTGATCCCCAAGCGATCGGGAATCGTGTCCACGCCAGGCAGCGAGTGGTAAGCTCGGAGATGAGCGAAACGAGGTGCGCCCTGAGCCACGCCTTGGAACCATTGCAAGAGTTCCGACACGCCGGCAAAGGTCGTCGGCTCTAAGGAAGGTGCCTGGCTGTCGTTATGTGCAGCACGTGGAAGGCCGGACATGTACGTGCGGATTCTGACCGCCGCGCTAGTTTGAGAGACCCATGTGTCGGCCTCACGTGCGAATCCAGCCTTCAGGCCCTTGAGCCCCCCGTCCAGCTTGAGCGCAAGCTCCTGCCGCTCGCTCTTCCGCAGCTCCTTCAAAGCAACAATCGCGAGGAAGGTGGACTCTTCCTTGACAGATGCGATATAGTAGTCGCCGTATGTAGCGCGAAACGCGCCCGGATTCGTCTGGGCCAGCATGCGAGCGTCGTTGGAAAGCACAAATCCGCTGTGGTCGTAGTGAGAGTCCGTTGCGACGTTCCTCCATGAGACGACACATGTCAGAGAGGACATGGAGTCTCGAACAGACTCGACGGCCCGGCCGAGCAGGCTGACGGAGAAGTTCAGTGGTGCGAGATTGAAGTCCTCGCAACCCGCCATCGCTGAGAAGAGCTCCTTGCAACTGTCGACACTCGTCTTGCTGATGATATAGCTGTCGTTGTAGGCAACCATGGGCGAAGGCTGTTGTTCGCCTACGGCGGTGAACGGCGATCTCGCAAGGTCGCCAGTGACGATGTTGATGCCGGCGCCGATAGCGTAACCTTCTCTCCACTCCACATTGGAGACGGTAGCAGGTAGCTGTGTGTAGTCACCATCTCCCCCGCCGCTGACGAGGGGGATCGCAGTCGGAGGAAGTGAGGACGCCATGTGGAAAGGGAAAGAGACTCGAGTGATCTCTGCCACGCAGAGACTCCTTGTAGTGTCTTACAGGTCGAGACGCGCCTATTGCTGACGACGGGGCGCTGACCCGGTTGGTTCGACAGATCGTGTACTGCCGACCCTGGATGTGAGACGTAACACGCGAGTGGTTCGGGACTGGAGCCACGTCGCCTGTGCGAAGGGTCTTCATCGGTAACTGACACGGCTTGGCCGGCAGGAAGAGGGCCGCACCGGAGAACTGTCGTGCAACGGAATCCACACGTAATCGCGAGCACCTTCTGCGCATAGCCCTCATCTTGAGATTCGCACGTCTGCGCATCCGCTCCCGTTGCACCGGCGTAATTTCACTGTAGTCGAGACGAAGTAGGTTACAATGCTACTGATCCGACACCCTTAAGCCGCCTTTCCGAACCTCCGTGACAAGGCCCATAATCAAGCCGGGAAGATCCTTGGTCGAAATGTTCCTCCTCAAGCAACCGATGTAGACTTGGTCGATGGCTGAGATAGACGGCTTGTTGTTGCTCTCATCACCCGGGAAATGGTAGCGAGATTGCAGAAGCTGCAGTGCGGTTAGTCACATGATTTCCATCACTGGGACTGCGATACCTCGCGATATAAAGCCGCGTAATCATCGAGATCTTGACGAAGCGCGTAGATCTCTTCGTCTCCAACTTGACGCATCGAGCTGAAATTCCCCAAGCACGCCCACATTGTATCGTCGTTGTTCGATTTGCTCGACGGAGCCATATAAATGTTGCTCTGCACTGAATTAGCGCGCATAGCACCGCGCACGGGATCACGCACGGCGCAGACGGCTCCATGAACAATAGCGAGCGGCTTCTGGCAGTGAAGGAAATCGAGTGCCGATGCAACGTCTCGCAACTGCAGTAGCGTTAATGAGGGCAAGACGAAGGTTTGGTACATACTATGAGAAGCAGGCAGGCCCTGGTTTGAACCCCAGTCTCGTTTTCGTTCAACCACGCACGATAGCTGTAGGCTTCCCAATTGGGTGATACAGAGAACCAATGCTTGCCGTCTACTTGACAAACTCCAAGCAAGGGGACCAAGTGCGTGTGTCGTACGCGCCGCCAGCCGATAACTTCGCTGAGTAGCTCCTGCGTTATGTTAGATTACATTCTGATATGAGTAGTATGACGAACCGTAGACCACCCGTCAGTAAGAGCGCAACTATTATCTCTCCTAGTGAGACGAACGACTCGGACGCACGGAGAGAGTTCCTGCGGAGCCCATTGCGCGCTGTAACTCACGTAACCGGCGTCCATACAGGTAACCGCAATGGGAGCAGTAGAGACTGAGTTGATCTCCTGCGTGAGGTCAGGGACCTCCGCCGTGACGACCTTCCGCAGATCGGCGATTGGAGCATGCAGCGCCCGCATCGGTTTGCGTACGAACTCGTGCACTTTCTCGATAGTCGGCCGATGACGAGGGAGTGGGTGCCAACAGTCCATCGCGAGCCTCCAAAGCGCAAAGTCTATGCCACGCACGATGCCCTCCTCTCCTGGGTAGGGAGGGCGTTGACCATCTGCATGTCTCTGCGTGACGATCGCTGTTACCATGCCTCGTCCCCACGGTATCTCTCCCGAAAGCACCTACAACAGCCAGTGAGTAGAGTGCACGCGTAGGTGTGTCCTACATACGTGGAGAATTAGCATTCCTATGGCCCAGATGTCGTTCTCCTTCGACTTCGACAGGTCCCCGGGTAGTCCTTGCTGCACATGCCCCGGTCCTTCAGCGGGATCAAAACACTCAGGCATGCATATACGGCCAGTATGGATCTCGGGAGCCATGTAGCGTGAATTGCCGATCGTGCGGACCGGAGCTGCTGTCGACATAGCGCCGGGTTCCGAGGGACCCGAAAAACGGCTCAGGCCGAAGTCAGAGATTACGGCCTGCATGGTGTCCGTGATAAGAACATTGTCCTGGACGCAAGTCAGGAGAGAGAGAGACAAAATGGGCTGGCGCGTACAGGTTTGAGGTCACCATGGACGATGTTGGCCCCGTGGAGAAATTTGAACCCTGAGATGATCTGGTCGAGCTGTGTGCTTTTCAGCTACAAAAGACATGTGAGCAGGGGCGTGCGTACCCATTGATGCGCTCGCTCTAATGTCCACAGACTCCTCTTGTCGAGTACAGCGTCAAGATCGCCATTCTTCATGTAGGGAGCAACGGCGCAACGGATTGTGAGGTTTCCGTACGAGTACACTGTAAGACCGAGGCATGGCAGAACGAATTCGGTTGACCTGCTCGCCTCTTTCCAGAGTTGGAGTTCGTTACCCTGTCCGATCGTGAGCGTGCCAATACGGGGGAGTACTACGATGTTATCGCACCGTAGCCGTATTACTGCGCTCCTCCACGGTCTTGAGCACCACTAGACGGGTCACATCTGGCTTGCGCTGACGCATCTTCACCAGAAGAACTAGAGGTACTTGAAGTGCGGCCGGTTTATTAGCGGGGAAGTGAACTTTTGTGATCCCCGGTTGCGAGCCCGACTTGGTGGTAGGTTGCGGCTGGGCAACCCCGGCAGGCCTCTGAGAGACGTACTTGAGAACGTTGACGAGTTCCTCAATTGTGCCGATATCATCGCCGTCTCGATACACGTGGTCGTTGATGATCTTTGCCTTGCTCTTGGGCCACCACGGCGGCGACGTCCACTTCCGCAAGAGCCATTTTTGGACGCCTGGCGGACGACGATGGATTGAACGATGCATGGGGACTCAGCGCTACGGAAGGACGCACCTTTTGCATGAATCTCTGATGACATCGCGACACTGAGAGGACGATGGTCTGGGGCAAGAGGAGACGACTACTCGTGGAAAGGTTTGGCGCGCTGAGGCCGTTTACCTCCCGCAGAAACACGGTTTCATAGCATGGCCCAGGGCTGTGGGACTCGGAGCCCCAGTTCTGCACTGTTTACAATAGTTTACATAACCAAGCCTGTACGTCGCAAAGTGACTGATCGGCGACCTGCGGAAACAGACCGGCGGCTCCCCTGAAGTGGCTTGCCTTCAGACTATGTCGACGCCCCGCCAGGTCGCTACGTTCGCAGGTTCTGTCGGTATGGAAGGCGACGAGGACGATGAGCCCATGTCTTCTGCAGCTAAGCCACGACATACGTGTTTGGGCATGGTCCGAGCGCTTTTCGAGTTTCCCTCCTTCGACTTACGATTGCGCATGGAGCTCCAACCGCGACTTTCCAATCGTTGGGCGCTTTTCCAACCGACAGTGACGCTTATTGTGGACCGCTCCGACCATGACGTTCGGACCTTTACTGGCCGCGTGCGGTGGGCATGGACATCCGAAAAAGTCTCGGCCCAACTTTTCTCGCAGCCTACAGCAGAGGATCAACGTGTAGGCGTTGCGGTCGCGTGGCATCTTACTTGCTGACCTAATGCTCAGGCCTTCATCGACGCTGTCCACTCGCTGGTTACGTTACAACATCCCAACTTATTGCGTGTATACGGCACAAGCACCTCGGGGCGCGACGTATTCGTTATCAGTCCGTTTCTCGATACGACGAACCTTTTAGAGCGGCTTATCGATTGTCCAAGTTTGGAGCGAGAGCGCGTCGTAAGTACACGCTACTCTGTCCTGTCGCGCCTAACTGTCCCAAGGTTCTGGCTGCCGCCCGCGCTATATCGTACCTTCATTCTCGCGATGAGACGCATGGAGATATCAATGCTGTACGCGCAGTCTCGTTGCTTCTACGCTTGCTCACCTCCTGACAGTACAACGTTCTGATGACTCGCACCAACGGCGTTATCGTCGCCGGGTTCGGTCCTCTGTGCCGTCCAGTTACTCTCTCTGCGGAGCCCCGTCCAACTTCCAACAAACCATGTTGGGCGACTGTCGTTGATGACCTATCCGGTAGCGAGGTAGAAGTGGAGCCAGATGCGTCGGATGACCCAGACTGGGAGCCACCATATCGTCCACGTCGAAACTCGGATGTCCCTCTTGAGAGCTCACTGGGTGATCAAGTGCTCCACCACATGCGTAGCAGTACGGTTGAAGGCGACGTTTTCGCGTTCGGGTTCTTCATTGTTCAGGTGCGTAGCTTCGCGTCGCCCGTCTCTTCGCTGACTTTCTGTTGCCGGCCAGATGTTTACTGGCCTCGCCCCGTGTGATAGCGTAGACTCTCTCAGACTCTTGCGCATGGTTCTCAACGGACAGCGGCCCCGTCATCCTGGCAGAGCTGCCGAAGTCCGCGGTCTGGACGAGATTCACTGGCAGATCTGCCAGCGCTGCTGGAATCACAGTACAACAATGGACGACGTCGTTGCAGCCCTGGAGGCCCCGCGGCCGAACGTCATACGATGCCCCGTCCTATGGGATCTCGCCGCCCTTGAGGCATTTGCGGCGCATACAGTTCCGACTCTGACGCGACGAATCCGAGATTTACAGAAGGTCAGGTCTGGCCGGGATATCGAGTGCCGCTGGCTTGAGATGCACGGTATACTTAACGGCGATAGCGTGCGGGCTGTGAACCTCATCCCACCTCATGCTTGTCGACGACGACTCGGAAAACTGGGAACAGATGCGGTACGCCTCTCGTCTATCGCGTAGGCTCCTAGACTCTGATCCATGGCGCTGTACAGGCTTTTCTATCAGAGGTTGTCGTTTGGAGCCAGCTCCGTCACGCGCACATCCTTCCTCTTCTCGGCTGCTACTTCGGTAACCTTGGTAGTGATGACAAAGAGTGCTTCGTCGTCCCTCGCATGACCGGAGGAACGTGTGTGGACTACTTGCGCGAATGCGACAACCCGGAGCGGTTGAGGATTGTATGTTGCAGCTTGCACCGCTTCTTCCCATTTACTCACGCGCAGCTAGGTCTCGGAAATCGCAGATGCCCTCCACTTCCTTCACTCTCGTTCTCCTCATATAATTCACGGCGACGTGCGAGGTGTAAGTGTGAACACAGGCGCCGGCACTGTCTAACGTGCCGCTCATTCTTCCTTGGATTCCTGTAGCATAGCGTCTTCATTTCCGGGGACGGTCACGCGTTTTTAGGCAACTTCGACTTCACACCCTTGCAGGATCCGTTGGCCTACTTCGACGACACCGACAATTATGAGATTATACAGAGCGTTCGATGGGCTGCGCCTGAGGTGATCAACGGATCGGTCCGTATAGGCACGCGATCCGACGTGTTCGCCTTCGGCTTGTTTGGCTATGAGGTCAGGTTCTCTGAGATATGGTCGACACTGCTGTCGCTAACAAGTTACTTCCAGGTCTTTTCTGGTCACGTCCCTTTCCACGAGACCGATCCCGTCTCAGCCCGTAGATTGCTCGGGAAGAACCAACGGCCACCGCGTCCAGAAACGGATCAGCTTTCTGACGAGGTTTGGAACCTCCTTCAGCGTTGTTGGCGGAGGGTGGCTCCGGCCCGTCCAACCATGGAGCAGGTATCGCGGCGTTTGCAAGAGCTCCGGACGCAGACGTGAATCTACGTGTACCGTATCTAGCTCCCCTAGAGTACCTTGCACTACATGAGAGCTTGATAGACTCCACCCGCGTTGCGTATACATGAAGGAAAAAATGGATAGATATGAGGAAATCGCCTACCGCTGGCACGGCCAGCTTTAGATGAAGTTTGGAGTCTTTTTCGATGTTGTCGGCGGAGGGTGAGTCCAACCATGGATCTGTCTTGAGGCAGCGTTTGCGAGACCTGCGAACTCAAACGTAAATCTACGTGTACCGTATCTTAGTTCCCGAAAGCAACTCGTTGTAGAATTACAAACCCAATGCAACACCACCGCCTCCCACCGCCGCTTGACTACTGTTGAACGAAGAGAACAGGAGTCTACCACAGAGGAAGTTGTACTACTGGCTGGTAAGAACAGTTGAAGAGCACCTCACGGTCGCGTAGCTTAACTGTAGCAAAGCATTCGCTTTACTGCGGCTTCGAGTGACTTGTATCATGTACCTTATTCCGCTATACTCCTGTTACTTGTGGTTCCGCTCTCCGGCGATTTGGAGGGACGTGGGCTGCGCTGTTGTTGAGTCGGGGCTACGGCACCGCCGGTGACCCCGAGTCGCTCCGTCGCTCTTCTGTCGTATGCTCCACCCTTCTCCACTCAGCACCTCTCACTCCTGCCTCTGAGGTCGCTTAGCCTCAGAGGAGGTTTACGGGGACGGTTGTGCATGGCGTCCAAGTAGCATAGTACATCGAACTTTAGATTTACCCGTCCTAGCTCGGATGAGACCTCGATACCCCGACCTCACATGAGAAGACGAAATGTCACATACGTACAAGTACTTCGTTTTGACATCTGGGCGTTGTGGGTGCCAAGGAGGTCAGGTCCGCGGTAGTCCGACGATGACACATCTCCGCTCGCCGCTCTGCTCACTCCGAACACGAGCACATTTCGCACAGGAAGAGATGGCGCACGGAAATGTTGTTACAGAATGCGACGAAGAGCCAGGCAGTCTACAGAGGATGCGTACAAATCGACGAAAGCGTATGCGTATAGGAACAGTGCATGCGGGGAGACACTACAAAGCGATGACGGTGATGGTGAAGATGACAATGCGTATGATGAGACGGATACAGGGACAAGGACAGGATCATGAAACACGGACAGCGACAAAGCGATAAACAGATGTGGATATAACGATGCAAGATGCGAGATTGGGGAATGGATGGATGTGTGTGTGGTTCGTCAGAGTCATGTCTTCAAAGCGTGGCAACGTAAGTAGTCTGCGGGTCCAGGATCGAAGACCACACGACGCGCCCGTCCTCCCACGACGTAGCCGCAGTATAAGGCGGCATACCCTCGGGCTTCGCGTCAAGATACGGCAACGCAGTCTCCACGGGATCCTTGAACATGCGCGGCTGCTCAATCACGGTGGGCGCAAGTGTCCTCGGGCGTTCCTGCATGCGGTGGTCCGGGTACAGCACGGAAGTCGCGGAGGGCGGGTGGGCGGCGCGACGGGACGCGAGAGGGAGGAAGGAGAGGACGGAGGTCTTGGATCGCCGCTCGTTGATGTACAGCCCATGAACGGCTCGACAGCCGCGTATGCAATGCGCGTCGCCAGGTATACAGCGCGTGTTCTCGCGACCCCATTGCGACCAGGGCACGATATCGTCGTTGGGCTGGACGGCGAGGAACGTCGAACGGAGAGCGTAGAACGTCCACGCGGTTTCGCGTGGGGTTCCAGAGCCCTGGGGAATGAACGAGCTGATCGTGAGCGCCACGACGCTGTCCGCGCCGTCCGTCGCGAATGGATAGCGCGAGCTGAGTCTATGGCACGCCTCGATCTCGTCCGCGTCGTCCGTCGTTAGATGGACTTCGCCGACGAACGCCTTGGCCGCGAGAGGCGGGAAGCTCCACCGGCCGATGTTGCTCACGTTCCCATTCTCGTCGAACCCGCGCACGACGAGCACGACCAGACCGCCGTGCTCATGCTCAGTCCAGCAGAAGGTACGCTCGGCGAGCAGGAGCCAGTTGCCGACTGCGACTCTGTCGCGTGGAGGTTTGAGCTCGTAGGCGAGGAGCTGCTTCCCAAGCAGCCAGTCCCAGACAACGCAGGTGCGGCGGTCGCGTAGCGTGACGGCGAGCGAGCGGCCGCACAAGCCCATGCTCCCCCAGTTGACGCTCCCGGTGGTCCCAGCAGCCTCGGGCCACTCGAGTTCGTGCTTTTCAACGAGCGGATGCGGACCGAACGTCGCTGCGTGGAGTAGGGACACCTTGGGCACAAGATGGCTGGAAGCGCGTTAGGGGCTGCGGGAGGACAAGGCTGGGGGGACGTACTCTGCATCGATGCGGCGCGCGACGCCCATGACGATTAGCATGTCGAGGCCGTGCAAGGCGATGGTGCTGTAGTGCTTGAACGCGCCGTCCAGCTTCATCTCGCGCCACTCGAGCTCGTGCACGTCTCCGCACGCCGTAGACATATCCACAATGCGCACTGCGCTCTCCTCGACGTCGCGGTCGACGAACCAGCGACCAGCAGGGAAGCAGTCGCGCTCGGCCGTGCCGTGAAAGGTGCGGTTGTCTGTGGGGAACTGCAGCTCGTTCCAACAGCGTTTATACCGTGCCAGATGTTGAATACGGTCGGGTAGCGCGATAGCTGGATAGAGCGAGTCCTCAGCCAAGCCCTCGAGCTCGAGTTCGATCTGGTACTGGAGACGCGACGAGGAGCGGATAGTTCTGGCGAAACGACGGCAGATGGAGGTCGCGCAGACGATATTACGGGCGTCCAGGTTGGAGAATACGAGCTCGAGCAGCTCCGTGGCCAGCAAATCGAACGGTCGCCAGCTGACCGACATGGTGGAAGACAAGAAACGGAGATAACCGACTCAATGAATCGGAGATATTTATACCAATCGCCGACGCGTCCCGGAGTCACATGCCGG
>KV426222.1:1728-20621 GCA_001632375.1 Exidia glandulosa HHB12029 | reverse complement strand
GCCAGCTCCGTCACGCGCACATCCTTCCTCTTCTCGGCTGCTACTTCGGTAACCTTGGTAGTGATGACAAAGAGTGCTTCGTCGTCCCTCGCATGGTCGGAGGAACGTGTGTGGACTACTTGCGCAAAGGCGACAATCCGGAGCGGTTGAGGATTGTAAGTTGCAGCTTGCGCCGCTTCTTCCCATTTACTCACGCGCAGCTAGGTCTCGGAAATTGCAGATGCCCTCCACTTCCTTCACTCTCGTTCTCCACATATAATTCACGGCGACGTACGAGGTGTAAGTACGTACACAGGTACTGTCTAACGTGCTGTTCATTCTTCCTCGGACTTCTATAGCACAGCGTCTTCATTTCCGGGGACGGTCACGCGTTTTTAGGCAACTTCGACTTCACACCCTTGCAGTTTCCGTTGGCAGACTTCGACGACACCGACAATTATGAGATTATCCAGAGCGTTCGATGGGCTGCGCCTGAGGTGATCAACGGATCGGTCCCTATAGGCACGCGATCCGACGTGTTCGCCTTCGGCTTGTTTGGCTATGAGGTCAGGTTCTCTGAGATATGGTCGACACTGCTGTTGCTAACGATTACTTCCAGGTCTTTTCTGGTCACGTCCCTTTCCACGAGACCGATCCCGTCTCAGCCCGTAGATTGCTCGGGAAGAACCAACGGCCACCGCGTCCAGAAACGGATCAGCTTTCTGACGAGGTTTGGAACCTCCTTCAGCGTTGTTGGCGGAGGGTGGCTCCGGCCCGTCCAACCATGGAGCAGGTATCGCAGCGTTTGCAAGAGCTCCGGACGCAGACGTGAATCTGCGTGTACCGTATCTAGCTCCCCTCGAGTACCTTGCACTGCATGAGAGCTTAATAGACTCCACCCGCTTTGCGTGTTCACCTCACATGAGAAGACGAAACATTTCAAGGCACGTACAAGTATTCCGTTTCGACTTCTGGGCGTTGTGGGTGCCGAGGAGGTGAGGTCCGCGGTAGTCCGACGATGACATATCTCCGCTCGCCCTCTGCTCGCTCCGAACACGAGCACATTTCGCACAGGAAGAGATGGCGCACGGAAATATTGTTACAGAATGCGACGAAGAGCTAGGCAGTCTACACAAGATGCGTACAAATCGACGAAAGCGTATGCGTAATGAGAACAGTGCATGCGGCGAGACACTTCAAAGCGATGACGATGATGGTGAAGATGACAATGCGTATGATGAGACGGATACAGGGACAAGGACAGGATCATGAAACACGGACAGCGACAAAGCGATAAACAGATGTGGATATAACGATGCAAGATGCGAGATTGGGGAATGGAAGGATGTGTGTGTGGTTCGTCAGAGTCATGTCTTCAAAGCGTGGCAACGTAAGTAGTCTGCGGGTCCAGGATCGAAGACCACACGACGCGCCCGTCCTCCCACGACGTAGCCGCAGTATAAGGCGGCATACCCTCGGGCTTCGCGTCAAGATACGGCAACGCAGTCTCCACGGGATCCTTGAACATGCGCGGCTGCTCAATCACGGTGGGCGCAAGTGTCCTCGGGCGTTCCTGCATGCGGTGGTCTGGGTACAGCACGGAAGTCGCGGAGGGCGGGTGGGCGGCGCGACGGGACGCGAGAGGGAGGAAGGAGAGGACGGAGGTCTTGGATCGCCGCTCGTTGATGTACAGCCCGTGAACGGCTCGACAGCCGCGTATGCAATGCGCGTCGCCAGGTATACAGCGCGTGTTCTCGCGACCCCATTGCGACCAGGGCACGATATCGTCGTTGGGCTGGACGGCGAGGAACGTCGAACGGAGAGCGTAGAACGTCCACGCGGTTTCGCGTGGGGTTCCAGAGCCCTGGGGAATGAACGAGCTGATCGTGAGCGCCACGACGCTGTCCGCGCCGTCCGTCGCGAATGGATAGCGCGAGCTGAGTCTATGGCACGCCTCGATCTCGTCCGCGTCGTCCGTCGTTAGATGGACTTCGCCGACGAACGCCTTGGCCGCGAGAGGCGGGAAGCTCCACCGGCCGATGTTGCTCACGTTCCCATTCTCGTCGAACCCGCGCACGACGAGCACGACCAGACCGCCGTGCTCATGCTCAGTCCAGCAGAAGGTACGCTCGGCGAGGAGGAGCCAGTTGCCGACTGCGACTCTGTCGCGTGGAGGTTTGAGCTCGTAGGCGAGGAGCTGCTTCCCAAGGAGCCAGTCCCAGACAACGCAGGTGCGGCGGTCGCGTAGCGTGACGGCGAGCGAGCGGCCGCACAAGCCCATGCTCCCCCAGTTGACGCTCCCGGTGGTCCCAGCGGCCTCGGGCCACTCGAGTTCGTGCTTTTCAACGAGCGGATGCGGACCGAACGTCGCTGCGTGGAGTAGGGACACCTTGGGCACGAGATGGCTGGAAGCGCGTTAGGGGCTGCGGGAGGACAAGGCTGGGGGGACGTACTCTGCATCGATGCGGCGCGCGACGCCCATGACGATTAGCATGTCGAGGCCGTGCAAGGCGATGGTGCTGTAGTGCTTGAACGCGCCGTCCAGCTTCATCTCGCGCCACTCGAGCTCGTGCACGTCTCCGCACGCTGTAGACATATCCACGATGCGCACTGCGCTCTCCTCGACGTCGCGGTCGACGAACCAGCGACCAGCAGGGAAGCAGTCGCGCTCGGCCGTGCCGTGAAAGGTGCGGTTGTCTGTGGGGAACTGCAGCTCGTTCCAACAGCGTTTGTACCGTGCCAGATGTTGAATACGGTCGGGTAGCGCGATAGCTGGATAGAGCGGGTCCTCAGCCAAGCCCTCGAGCTCGAGTTCGATCTGGTACTGGAGACGCGACGAGGAGCGGATAGTTCTGGCGAAACGACGGCAGATGGAGGTCGCGCAGACGATATTACGGGCGTCCAGGTTGGAGAATACGAGCTCGAGCAGCTCCGTGGCCAGCAAATCGAACGGTCGCCAGCTGACCGACATGGTGGAAGACAAGAAACGGAGATAACCGACTCAATGAATCGGAGATATTTATACCAATCGCCGACGCGTCCCGGAGTCACATGCCGGGGCCATTCGTTACTTCTCAAGGTAAACGCCCTCAAAATCTTAGTCATGCGGATGAGTCCTTTACCATATATCGAATATATCAATATTTTCTTTTCTAAATTGGTTTCGTCGAGATAGCAGTAGTGCATGACGGACCGCGCCGTGGACCGACAATATCGCTATCAAGCGTCCCTCAACACCATGAAGCTCTTGACCCATTTATTATTGAGACAATAGAAATACGACAACTCATTGATCAATAGACTCTGTCCCTTCCGCGCATAGATGTCTGAATCGGGCGACGCTCCCTCGCGATCGCCATCAATCCAGCAGCCATTGGGCCAAGAGACGTTGAAGCACAACGAGAAGTTGCGCAAGTCTTCAGGCCGTGCAAGTTGAGTTGGTGCGGTACACGTTAATTCCCGTCTCAGCTTGCCGGAGCTCGCGCAACCGGCGCGATGCCTGGTCCATGGTTGGACGTGCCGGAGTCACCTTCCGCCAGCAACGTTGAATAAGAGTCCAGACCTCATCCGAAAGCTGGTCGGTCTCTGGACGTGGTGGCCGTTTGTTCCTTATGAGGAATTCACCAGCCTCACCGGGATCTGTCTCGTAAAATGGAACACGACCAGAGAAAACCTGAAGGAAATCAGGTGACATTCGGTGAGAGATGCGCCAAAGAGTAACACACCTCATAACCGAATAACGCGAAAGAGAATACGTCAGCTCGTGTGCTCCGAGGCGTCATACCGGTCCCAACTTCAGGGGCAAGCCAGCGGAGCCTTTGCGCGACTTGATAGTTGTCAGAGTCATCGAAGTGCGCCAGCGGATGTTGCAGGGTAGAGAAGTCGAAGTTTCCCAGAAAGGCAGTCCCACTTTCTGAAATGAAGACACTATGCTTTAGGGCAGTGTTAGTGTCGAAGCTACGGCCTCAGGACACACGCACCGATCGCACATCACCATGGATGATCTTGGGGGATCGAGAATGAAGGTAGTGAAGGGCATCGGCTACTTCAGACAGCTAAGGAGTCCCAGAGTGAGCAAGTTCCCCCCCAAAGACTGGCTTCGACGTACGATCCTTAGCCGGTCCGGGCTGTCGTTCTCACGCAGGTAGTCACGGCATGTACCACCGGTCATGCGAGGAACCACAAAGCACTCCCTTTCGTCAACGCCCCCGATGTAGGAGCCGAGGACGGGAAGGATGTGCTCGTGACGTAGTTGGCTCCAAACAAATAGCTCTGACAAGAAATCCTAAGACGACGGGAATGAGGGGTAGACTTCAAGGACAAGACGACAAACTTACGATGTTCGTACCCAGTTTTCCGAGTCTTCGTCGATGTGCGTGAGGAGGTATGATGTTCACTGCCTCCACACGATTGCGATCGGTATGAAGTACGGCGTGCACCTCGAACCCGCTGCATTCGATGTCGCGACCGAGTCGGACCTGCTGCTTCTGTCGGATGTGACGAGCAAGGGGAGGGGCCGAACGCGCTGTGAATTCTTTGAGCGCGGCGAGATCCCACCGCACGGGACATCTCACGACGTTAAGCTGGGGGACCTCCAACGCCGCAACGATGTCGTCCATGGTCGCCGAGCGGCTCCAGCAGCGAAGGCAGAGCTGCCAGTACGTCTCGTCGAGACCAAGCACTTCCGCGAGTCGCCCAGGATGACGCGGCCGCTGTCCATTGAGGACCATCCGCAGCAGCCTCAGAGAATACACGCTTTCAGACGGTGCGAGGCCGGTAAACATCTAACGCGGTCGATGTCAGACATGCGCGCAACCACAAGCGGACACACACCTGCACAATGAAGAACCCAAACGCAAAGACGTCGCCTTCGGTCGTACTGCTAAGCATGTGGTCCCGGACTTGACGGCCCAGAGCTTTGTCAAGAACAGCGTCGGGGCCTCGACGAGGGCGATATGGTCGCTGCCACTCAGGATCGTCCGACGCATCTGAATCTACTTCTGCTTCGCTCCCGGATAGATCATCAATGACTGTCGCCCATGACGGACGCGCGGCGTTACGAGAGGAACTGGTCGAAGGAAGTGGGCGGCCGAGGGGACCGTAATTATCGACAACAACGGTATGAGCACTCGTTAAGAGAATATTGTCCTGGCTTGAAGATGAGCGGACGAAAGATGAAGAGGTAATGCTTACCGCATTGACATCTCCGTGTATCCCCCCCTGGGAGTGCAGGTACGAGATAGCACGTGCAACCGATAGAATCTTGTGAGTAGAACACGTTAGGACATGGCCCGACTCTGGTGAAGATACGCGTACTATCGGTTGTCGTTCAATGGTTGGACACTCAAGCGTGCGTTGCACGACGATCTTCGCATCTATCAACGGACTGATAACGAAAGTGTCGAGGCCAGAGGTGATCGTGCCGTATACACGAACGAGGTTGGGATGACGGAATGAAACTAGCGAGTGGACAGCGTCGACAAACTCCTGCGCAGTGTATAAGAGCGCAGTCAGGACGTGGGTTGGTGACACATGCTTACTCGTTGAGCACTCGTGGTTGTATGGGAAAACAGCCTGGCAGAGACCTTTTCAGAAGTCCACGTCCATCGCACGCGGCCTGTGAAGATCAGGCAGTCGGCGCGGTCCTCTGGCAGTGCGAGCGTTACTGATGGCTGGAACAACGTCCAACGATCCCGAGCATTTGGCTGAATCGGCAAGTGCAACCTGGAGTCGAATGGACGCGTCTTGTGGGCAAGGACCTTTCGAACGAGCCCCGCGCGTTTAGGAGTCGCTAGAGCGGGGTGGGAAGGCGGGTCGTCGGACATGACGGGAGCACGGTATAGACAGAGCGAAGTATGGGCCGGAGTGAAAGCGCAAGGGCCTGCCTTTTGAACAAGCTCAAGCACAGCACAATAGCCATGTTGACCGTACGCGCGAACGGAGGTCCGCCAGCGCCCCGAATGACCGGAAGATAGGAAGCGGAAGGCGCTCCCGCCGGGCTGCTTCCGGGCGCCGAACATCTCAGCGGTCTCAGCTGAACTTGCACCAGTGACCGTAGTATGCATACGGATTGCTTAATATGGAAATATTGTCGCCAGCCGCGCCTCCCCGCGCGATCTCATACTTACCACATCGCTTCAATTGAAGACCGCACAATGTCCACAGCGAGGACTCAAATTCGAAACGGACGCATCCTCAGCCGTTCAGTCTTTCACTCGCATACTTGTCTTGAAACAAGGTTGGAGGTTGCAAGTGAGTTGAGCGCCATTAGTGTGCTATTTGTCTGACCAGTTAAAGACAGCGGATACTCATGAGGCTAAGGTATAACAGTATGTGACTCTTGTGCCCGGAGCTTTCGCAGACGACGAGACACCTCCTCCATAGATGGACGCGCAGGGGCTGCTCTCCGCCAGCACGTTCGGAAAACAGCCCAAACTTCGTCTGTAAGTGAAGGAATATCAGGACGTGGTGGACGCTCGTTCCTTATGATCGACCGAGCCGCGTCAGTAGCCCTACAATCTGGAAATGGGACGTCCCCGGAAAAGAGCTGAGACAACAGCAGCGTGAGTTGCAGAAGTAAGGACCAACAGTTGAGAACACACTTCGTAGCCGAACATGCCGAACGCGAATACGTCCGACCGCGTGGAGGGGTCTCTCGTCGCTTCGGGTGCCGTCCACCGCATAGATTGGACGATCTCGCAAGTGTCCGTGTCGTCGAATCGGTTGGCTACTGGGCGTTGGAGGGGTGAGAAATCGAAGTTGCCTAGGAACGCTGTCCCGGCGGTAGAAATGAAAACACTTTTCTAGATCAATAGTAAGACAGAGACTTCTGCATGTATATGGTATGGCGCACCGCGCGTGGACTGCATCCGCAACTTCAGAAAGCTAAGCACAGGTTTAATCCATCCATCCTTCGATAGGCGAACCGACTTACTATCCTCATCCGATCAGGGCTATCGCACTCGCGGAGGTAGTCGACGCATGTTCCGCCGGCCATGCGAGGAACGACAAAGCACTGCCGCGTGTCACCCGTCCCGATGTAAGAGCCGAGCAGCGGAAGAATATGTGCATGCTTGAGCTGACTCCAGACCACAAGCTCTGATAAGAACGCCTGAGAGAACACGCACGACGATCAGTCGAGTTTCGCGTCGGCTCCATGATAGTTGTACACGCACGCGTTTAGTTCCCTGCTTTGACAACAGTCGTCGATATGCATGAGGAGGGATGAGGTTGACAATCCGGACGCCCTTTACGTCTCCACGAACGACCGCGTGCAACTCGAAACCTTCGCATTCGATGTCACGACCAGATTCCACGGTCTGCATACGTTGGACACGGCGCGTCAGATCGGGAGCCATCCGGGCGGTGAACTTTTCCAAGTAAGAGAAATTCCAAAGGACCGGGCATCGTACGATGTCGTCCCGAGGAGCCTCTAAAGCCGCCACAATATCGCGCATTGCTACTGGCTTGCCAGGGCCCACATCCCAGCATCGCAAGCAGAGGTCCCAGTGCCGCTCGTCGAGGCCGCGAACCTCTGCAAGACGCCCGGGATGGCGAGGTTGTTGACCGTTGATGACCATTCTCAGTAACCTGAGAGCGTACACGCAATCAAACGGCGCAAGCCCGGTAAATATCTAAACGAAAAGGCTAAGCTGAGTCGTCGGAAGAACGTGCTGCGCGACGTACTTCGACGATGAAGAACCCGAACGTAAAGATATCTCCGTCCTTCGTCGTGCTGCGTAAATAGTTGCGCACTTCAGAACGAAGAGGCTCTTCCAGTTCAGAATCCGGAACTCGAGGTGGCTGATACGGCGGGTCCCACTCCGGGTCATCCGATGCGTCTGCTTCTGGATCAAGTCCCTTCTCGCTCTTCGCCAGGTCTTGCACGGGATTTGCCCATTCTGGAAGCGTAGCACTCCGAGAGGATTCCACCGACGCGACGGGTCGGCCAAGCGGTGCGAAGCCATCGAGAATCACCTCGTTAGACGGCGAGAGAAAAACATGATACTGGTGAACGAATTAGCTGGGAATGGCATGTGAATGCAGCGCGTACAGCGTCAAGCCCGCCATGAATGATATCGTGAGAATGCAGATACGCGAGAGCGCGGGCGACACCAAGAACCTGTAAGCGTTCAGTTACGCCGAATTAAGAGCAGTGTGAGTATGCACGGACTATTGGCCGCCGTTCTAGGCTATGACAATCGTCAATCCGCACAAAGACGGGCGTGAGTTCGAGAAAGGGGCTGATGACGAAGGTGTCGAGTCTGGACGAGCTCGTCCCATAGATTCGAAGCAAGTTCGGATGCTGAAGCGCAAGGAGTGTATGGACGCTGTCAACGAATTCCTGCGGAGTAAATTAGTGGTTGAAGCCATGCTGCTGAAGGTAGGACGTACCCGTTGTGCGGCCGTGGTCGGGACAGGGAATAGCTTGGCAGTTATCTTTTCCGACGTCCACGACCATCATACGCGGCCAGTAAAGGTTTGGATATCGGCTCGGGTCGAGTATACGACAGCTGAAACTTTCACTGTTGGTCGAAGCAACGCCGAGCGACTCGCAACTTGTGGCTCCAAGTCCATCCGCGGCCATGGACGGTGGATTCTGAAGGACAAACGCGCAACCAAGCTGTGGATGGACGGCAAGTAGGTATTTCGCGACTTGGAAGTCGGGGGCCCAACGGAAGGCGGCAGACGGTCACCCATGACAAATGCTAATGACCACTGCAGAAGCGGCGTCGGGATTCAGAGGTCAACAGGGGCAAGTCGGATTCAGTTGCGCTGCCGGAGGTCGCTCGGAACGCCGCCCAAAGCTGTCCCACGTGGCTTCATCGCACTCGGGCATTCTGTAACATGTAAGAGGAGTAGCAAATAGCCAGACCGTGGACGAGTGGCGGGGAATTGACCAAGGCGTTCACAAACTCGCGTAAACAGTTGCCCGTTGGCCTTCTTCACGGCCGTCGGCGCGACTCTACAGCCCAGGAACGATCCTATTACAAAAGCAAGGGAAGATCCCGAGACAAACCAGGTACTGTCGCATCGAATTGCATCTGCCAGGCCTGAGAATTACGCGAGGGATCCGAGCCAGACTATGGACACCCGGGGAGCCTGCGCCCAAATTATGACAATGGCGGCGCGACAGCTTCACTCATAGACTCTGAGCAGCTCTAGCGATACCATCACCCTCTCTCCAGTGACGCCTAAGTGCTCTTATCGGAGTGGAGTGGCCTCATGTACAGTTTCTTACACGGCCGCGTAGCTCATTGGAAGCACCTACACATATGATCGTATAGCCCTCCTGGTTCAACTCCAGGCGCGACCAGCTTCCAGCTCTTTTTGACGCGTTCGTCAGCTTCTAGATTCGACGTTTAGCCCTTCACTGACTCGGGCGATCACTCTTTGCCACCCATTGCCGCCATCGCGTTCCCGCAGATTCTTGACTCTACTTCGTCTCCTCGCTTGCTCTAAGTGCCATGTGCCCCCAGTGATGACGTTATGAAGGAGCGTTGCTATTTCTTAGTGAACGTCCGTGGTCGAGTACTCGGGTATACTGTACCTTTTCGACCGGATGCACGAGCGCCTATTACATAAGCTGCTTTGTCATACTTTAATGCATGCACGAAGGGGTGTGTTACACGTTACACCGGTCGGAAGTATTTTTCCTCCGACCAGTTCTCGGTCCGGGGCCCGCTTCTAGGTGTTTTAGTGAGGACTCCTGGGTAGAGGGCATTCGAAACACACAGTGGGAGCCCTTGGGAAGACTCCAGAGCTGTTTTCTATTCTCGGAGCGGCTTATGCGAGCCGCCGGAGGCAAATAAGGGTCCGAAGACGCGGATGTTACACGTTACACGCGTCATATAAGCATTGCACGGAGGTGGGTGTTACACGTTACACCGTGCATACGGTCGAAAAGGTACAGTAATAGACGTGACAAGCGCCCAACCGCAAGTGAGCCAAAAGACATTGACAACAAAGCCTCCGCGCCTCTTCTCAGCCTAGGGAGCGTGTAATTTGTGCAATGACAGTCCCTGCAGCTCGTAGGTTAGTCTGTCTGACGAAATTCTGAGGTGACCGCGCGAATCGCCGGTGGCCGCCCAGCGAATGACTCACAAACAACGCAGCCCCGGCAAAACGAAAGCCAGAGGTATAGGGTCACGCCCGGAGTTGAACCAGGAAGATGATACAAAGTTGCCCGGAGGCGACTTATGAAGCAAGAGCTTTCCATTAAGCTACGCGACCGTGAAAGTTACGCCGCGCACTGGGGGACATTCATAATTGACAGCCATGCCTACTGGTCTTGCGCTTGATACCTATGCATTGTTCCACCCCAATACTGTATGCAGCCGGCGGCTGGTATCGTAAGACGCGAATTTTAGGATATCCGTGTCAAAGCAAAACTTGCGCACTCCCACCTCCGCGGTTACTGCTGGATCCCACTTTCTACATGACGTGCTATCTCTTTTATTAGAGTTCTCTGTTCCTGGACAGCGAGACCTGAAGACCGTGATCTGGAGCTTGAGGTGCTAGTCTCCGTCGTAAGCCGTCACGGAGGCAAAGAGAGCTTGTGAGTTTTGTTCCGATTCTCATTGACAGTTGCAAGTATCGTTCTGGAGGTAGCCCTCCCTGCGTCCCTTTCGACGCGATTCTCTCCGTGGATGAAGCATGGAATCTAATCAGCGGGAGCAAACGCGACCGGGAACGGAATCGGATCGATGGTGTCATCTGTGCCTCATCAGTCTGACCAATCTAAACTCAGCTCCAACCGCGTCTTGACCTCTTACCACCACCTTCCGCCTACAATGCCCGTCGAAGAAGTCAAGGGTCTCGAGAACTTCAAGGAGATCGTGCGCGCCGTTCGCTGAGCGCGTCTTGGGCTAACCTGTGACCTAGATCTCGCGCGACGAGTACTCGATCTTCGATTTCTGGGCGACGTGGTGTGGACCGTGCCGCATTATGGCGCCCATCTACGAGAAGCTGTCCGAGCAGCACCCGAACATCAAGTTCTACAAGGTCGACAACGACGCGGAGGAGGTCCGTCCGCGCTGCGTCATCTGTTACTCAGCGCTCACTAAACTAACCCCGGCGTGACAGGACATCGTCGCAGAGGTCGGCGTGCGCGGCGTATGTTACTGCAATTTTACGCGTCTTTCCAGTGTGCTAATGAAGAATTCATTGCAGCTGCCGTCGTTCATGATGTACAAGGGCGGCGAGCAAGTCGGCTCCGTCCTCGGCGCGCGTCCGCCGCAGCTCCAGGTGCGCCAGCACATCCCGCTGTCCTTTCCTCCCTTCTTATTGGCCCCTATCATCCGTTGCTCAGGAGCTTGTGGCCAAGGCAGCCGTCGATACTTCGGCCACCAACCCAGCCGAGCCGAAGCCGGAGGTCCCCGCCGCACCTGCGGCTGCATCGTGACTCTCTCGCATGTAGATAGTAGTCCGAGTCCGCCGTACCGTCCACGCCTTGTACGATATGCGTAATCTGAAATCAATCGCTCCGGGTTTGTTGTACGCTGTGGATTGTCCGATAGCGCTCGCGCACGGGCGCTCTCGAGCTTACGTGCGCCACGCCGCGCCGGGATCCAGGAACTGCAGGAACTCACAGTTTCGCTGCACCGTCTCAAAGCCGTGATGCTCCCGTTTCTCATAGATCGCTTCCCGGTAACACAAATGATCATGAGCGAATATCTTAGGATCTGCATTCAATTTCAGGCAATACGCCACCGTCGTCTGAGTGTACGGGAATCCCTACGCGTTCTGGATTGCGTAATAGATTCAGACGAACGTATGTACGGTTCGTCGCCTTTCTCGGTCATGACTTAATCCTGACCAACAATGGCAGCTGCACTCACGCGACTAACCGTACGGTCTTACATGTCCAGCGGTGGAGGGCTTCTGCCAGACGAGTCCGGGATCTAGCATGTGCTTCGGGTGCGCTTCGGGACGGCATCCATCGACACGCCAGCGACACGCCGACCGGCACCGGTAACTCGTTTATTTAAGCGGACGGGACGCGTCGGCTCTTACCAATCGACAGTCAGCTCTCCCCCGCCCACACACACACCACTTGCAGCGCCATGGGCATCCTGAGCGAAGGTTTCCCTCCCAAAGCGACCTGGACCGCGAAAGACATGCCCGACTGCACTGGCAAAGTCTTCCTCGTCACGGGCGGCAACTCAGGCATCGGTTTCGAGACTACAAAGGTTTGTGCGCTCGTAGTACATATAATCATATGGCAAGCCGCTGACGACGTTCTAGGAACTCTTGCGCAAAGGCGGCAAAGTCTACCTTGCCGCTCGCTCGAAAGCCAAGGCCGACGAGGCTATAGCCGAGCTCGAGCGCGAGACGGGGAAGCGTCCGATTTTCCACGAGTTGGATCTGGGGAACCTTGCCGCGGTCAAGCGCTCTGCCCTTGACTTCGCGAGTAAAGAGTCTCAACTCGACGTCCTCATCAACAACGCGTGCGTACGACTTGCTAGTTTCCGTGCCACACTTCTTTCTCACGCGTTACATAACTTGGGTGGCAGCGGCGTTATGGTTCCTCCCGTAGAACTGCTCACGTCCGACGGATATGACCTTCAATTCGGCACCGTACGTACCACATTTTGTCATCGCGCGTTCGCACTATTGACTCGGCGTGTAGAACGTCGTCGGGCACTTCCTCTTCACCAAACTCCTCCTCCCCACACTCCTCTCCACCGCCGCCTCCAACCCCTCCTCCAAACCGCGCATCATAAACGTCTCCTCCATCGGCCACCGCTTCAACCCCACAATCGACTACGAAACCCTGCGCGACAGTCCGAAACGTCGCGCCCTCAACAACTGGAAGATCTACGGCCAGAGTAAATTCGGCAATATCCTCGTGACGAACGAGTTGGCGAGACGGTATGGGGATAAGATTGTCTCGATTTCGTTGCATCCTGGTGGGATTAAGACGAATTTGGCGAGACATATGGGCACTATGGCTAAGATCTCCGTGAGTTTGGCGTGTGTTGGGTTAATCTTGGACTGGACGACTGACGCGACGGGTTTCTTTGTAGAACTTCTTCGCCGCGCCTCAGTCTTTGGGCGCCGTCACGCAGCTGTACGCCGCAACGGCGCCAGAGGCTGCAGAGATGAACGGCAAGGTAAAGCATCACGATCCCACCCACTCATTGTCCTCGCTAGAAATGTTCTAACATCGTGCTCCCTACCTAGTATCTCATCCCCTGGGCCCGTGTAGGCGAAGCCAACCCGGCTGCTGCCAACGTCGAAACCGCAACGAAGCTCTGGGACTGGTTAGAAGCGGAGGTTAAGGACGTTTAACTTATCCATCGTGTTGCGATCTGCCATATCCCCTAGATAGCCTGACTCTTACGATTATTATGACCTGAAGTTCCTGACGACGAAGCCGAGAACTTGCAGCGACCGTGACGCGTAGTCCTGCACATGGCGAGCAGCAACAATGCTATGCTCGTAGTCATAAGTGTTCATCGAGGTCGGGAGCTGCAGTTGGCTACCTGTGCGAATTCACGAGTGCTCGACCTCGGACGTTGCTTCGCATCAATAATGCTGTATTATAATCCCAGTCTGAGAATTTGAACATGGACCTGGCGAGTAGATGGAGTAGACATGGCCCAGAATGGGCGAAAAAGGAGAGGTCGGACCCAATAGTGGCAATGGGTGGCAAAAGGTGATGAATGATCGCCTGAGTCACTGAAGACTTAATCGTCGACTCTAACCCGCGCCAAAAAGGATGTGATGGCTGGTTGCGCCTGGCGTCGAGCCAGGAGGACTATACTCAAGTGTAGGTGCTTCCGTTGCGGTTGCGCTGCGCGGCCGATGTTGATGTTAGATGCCGTGTGGCACTGAGGCATCGAGAGGAGAAGTTTCGTTAATGCAGTAGGTCTAAATTGTCGAATGAAGCCGTCAGGGCTGTCAGGGTCAAGGCTTGATGCCACTGAGTTGGACTGGCAGCGTCTGGAGGGTTTCCTCGTCCAGTATGGACGCATCATTCACTTCCAACTCGCTAATGCGCTGCGTTTCTGTAGATTACGTGAGGAGGAGGAGTGTTTGACTTGAGACATCTCTTCAGCAGCGTCCGAACCGTTTCTGCGAGCGGAGACAAAGCGGAGATGATGCGTCGGGATTAGCCGTTGAGCCATGTTCTCTTTCCGTCGTGCAAGGCCAGCCCGTGCACAACGCCCGTCATCGCGAGCCCGAGGCGCGCGTTAACTTAGAAACGGTTCACTGTCTTCTGTTTGCTCGGCGCGCTCTTCACGTGTCGAATCTGCCTCGTAATGCCAAACCCGCTCGCCACGCGCACCTGCCGATGCTCTTGGACTAGCTGCGCGCCCAGCGACACTCAATTCGTAACCTCCTGCTGACTTGATTAACCCTCAGCTTTGAATTACGAATTCCCGGACTAGAGCAGGTAACGAGAGTCGAATACACGATCGATGGCGCGTCACGGTCTGTATACTCGCGGACACGGCCTCTCACGGCCTACACTGACGCACCTACCGCGCCGAACGCTACTGTCGCGAATTATCAGAGGTCTATGTACGCGGAACTCGCCAGGGGCGGGCTGATCCTTCTGCGGAGCGCGACGACTTGGAGGCTTGACGCGACGCCGCTCTTCCGTTCGGCGTACCGTCTCAAAGCCAGTAGAGTGACGATGGTATCTGACTTACGAGATCCCAGGCAGCGAACGTGTTATTTGGATACAGTCCGAGCGTTCGTTCTGCGCGGATGTCATGAGGGCGGTCTGCCACGCTTCAGGACTCTGGGCACCCCAGTGACAACTTCTTAACGCTGAGCTGCAGCTCACAAGAGGATTTGCAGATGCCATTGGTATGTACTTCGGTGATTTACCCGCAACCACGATAATTCACTATTTTCCACCCCTGGTGTTGCGTTCGGCTCAGATGAAGGGGCTGACTGCAATATCAACCGTCAGAGCAGTACCTGCTCTCCCGTTTCGGCCGTACTATTCCCGAAAGAGAAGTGCCCACTTCGTGATCTCCCCGCATTCCCGTTTCCCTGCAGCTTCCGGATGTCGTCCATTCGCTAGAGCGGCATCGATTACCCCTAGTATGTGAGCTGAAGGAATTTTTTTCAGCTGTGGCGAGAGCGGTGGACCGATGCCGGCGATATGCCCAGAAGTGCCCACTCATCTACGGGATTTCCTCCGTTCATAGTGTATTTCACCGTCCGATGCATTTGCCCCGCCGGAGAAATTAGTTATAGGATGTTCTAAAGCTCCTTACATATATTCCTACTTCAGTTTGTGTACAGTCTGCGCGTGGACCGATGCATCACTCGATGTCTACGTTTCGGAGCAACCCGACCGTGGTGAGCGCGACTTCTGTTCCCTCCAACACCATCCTGCGCCAGGGTTACTACACCATAATTATCTTCAGATGCTTACGAGTACATTTGAGTTAATTTTCCTGAGCTCAATTGCAAGGGGACGGGCTGCAGACGGGGAAAAGCGGAACTGGGTAGTCTCGTAACCAGACGGCGTTCGCAGCGGAGGCGAGGGACCGGGTGAAGCCGCTGCGAAGCGTCTGGGATCATCGGAAATCGGCAGAGCCGACTGCGCATTTTGATAGTCAGCGTGACACGGGACTTAGCCAAATCGCTGTTCGCGCACCTCTTGCAACATAAAAAATTCGTTCTCTACAGACCTAGCACAAAGTAAATAGTTTTATATTTGGACACGATTTCTCATAGGAAATTTTCGACGGTTCGAAAATGTACTGTAACGCTATAACGGCAGGAAATGTAGCTTAAGCTGCATCGCAAGGCTCTGGCGTGCGTTTGAAATGATATTGATATTGTAACAGCTAAGAAATATGTCCTGTCTCCTCCTAGAGCGAGATTATGTCGAATTGGTTGAAATAAATTTGTAATTTTCAGGGGCTCTCGAACGGCTCTAAATGTACTAAAAATTATTTTCCGGTGTACGTGTCGAGAACAATGTTTGGTCGGTTGTGGAAGGTGCGGCGAGCGCGATTTGCCTAAGTCCCGTGTCACGCGCCCTATCAAAGAAGTGTGACTGCTCTTGTGACGTCCGTTGATCCCAGCCGCTTACGCCCGGAGCCTGCGGAGGGCGGAAGCGGATGGTCACGAGCCTAGGAACTGGGCACTTCTGTCCCGGTGGGCACTTCTCTTTCGGGAATAGTAGTCCGAGCAGAACGGATCCGGCCAGTAGATCTTACCAAAACCAGAGCACACGTAAGCAGTACATAAGCACGCTTACAAACGGAACCAGCACACGACAACCGCGCCGAAATAGTGACGATTGGTCCGGCACCCAGTATGTTTCGGTCCCTCCACTCTTTAAATAAGATGGTCTTACCAATCTATAGTCAGCATCCTCCCTGCAGCACCATGGGCATTCTCGACGATATTTTCCCTCCAAAAGCGACATGGACGGCGGAAGACATTCCCGACTGCAGTGGCAAAGTCTTCCTCGTTACGGGCGGAAACTCGGGTATCGGGCTTGAGACCACCAAGGTCAGCATTCTTGATTCATGTGCAACGGTCGGGAAAGGCGCTGATGAAGGCGCACCGTGTAGCAACTCTTGCGAAAAGGCGGCAAAGTCTACCTCGCCGCTCGCTCGAAAGCCAAGGCCGACGAGGCCATCACTGAGCTCGAGCGCGAGACGGGGAAACGTGCGATTTTCCACGAACTGGACCTCGGGAACTTCTGTAAAAACTGAAATGCTCAGGAGCGGAACCGTCATGCTCAGGGAAGTTCCGGCGCTCTCCGGTTCCGGGAGCGCTCCTGAGCAGCCAGAGCGCCAAAGCGCGAGAGCACTCCCCACGCTCAGAGGCTCCCTCCCTCACAGGGGCATGGACTTAGAGGTTACGGCTGGAGCTGGCAAATGCCGAGCTCGACTTGTAGAAAGGACGGACATCTCACGGCCCACTGAAAATACAATTCATGCATCTGCAGCAGTCTGCTCGTGTGGGCGCACCAGAGTTACAACACACGGATAACTTTGGTCTACCAGCGGACAATTATTTTATGAGATCTATATGCTTCGGTTGTCTACTATGCAGCTGCACGGCACTGCTATGCATTTGAAGTCCGCAGGCGAATTTCTGAAAAGCGACAGACTTCGAGCGGTGACCGCAGGGTGTGCCGCGGGTGCGGACTTAAGAGCTTGAGCATCGCCGGCACAAATTTCAAGTCGTACGACGGACTGGGTTTTGGCGGGGTTTTAACCGACTCAACCGCTGCCCACTCCCCCGCGTCCCCCAAACCCTCAGCCGCGCCGCCGCTGCGCAGAACCCGCGCACGCCTCTCGTCCACTCTATGATCCTGGCACCCCTTCCTGCTCCTCTTGTCTCGTGGGCTTACTGCGTTTCTTTTCTGCTGTCTGCCGTCATCTTGGGCTATGTGTTCGTCTCGTTCCTTCTGGTCGGCCCGCTTTCCCGCTCCTTGGCCTCTCTGTGTCTCGGGGACTCTCCTCTCGGCTCTAAGGCTCCTTGCCTGCGCTTACTACTAACCAAGAAAAATTTTCAGGTTCTCTCCTTCGGACCGCATGCCTCCCAATGCCAGCGTACGTCCACGTTCTATCCGCGGTGCAGTCATCTAACTCTCGCCCTTCCAGGACATTCTTTTCGCGCGCGCTGTACGTGGCGCGCTCACGTACAGCCAGTCCTGCCCCAGGTGAGTCGTCTGATGTGCCGTGTGTACTCTCGCTGACCGTTATCCCAGTCATGCGTCGCTGTAACCGTGCGGCGGGCTGTCGCGACCGCTCGACCTTCTTGATTACGCGTTGCAGCTGTACGAGGCGTGTGATGAGCAGGGCGTTCGCGTGTATTATATAGTGTATATAGCTTGTATACAATTCTTACTCGTTTTCCTCGTATTTTTTGTGTGCGCTGCAAGTCAATTAGAAGTGAAATAGAAGAGCAAGTAATATATCCAGCTGGCAAGGTGCTGCTCAGGCCGATTTCATGAGCGCTCCGTGAGCGTAGATAGGCTGCTCAGGAGCGCTCCCTGAGCGGGAGGACGCATCCGGGCTTTCCCGCTCCTGAGCAGCCTGAGCGCTCAGGAACTTCCCGGATTTTTACAGAAGAACCTCGCCGCGGTCAAACGCTCCGCCCTGGAGTTCGCCAGTAAGGAATCACGACTCGACGTCCTGATCAACAACGCGTACGTGAAGGTTCCATCTACGTCGCACCAGTCTCACACGGGTCCTCTCGTTAGCGGTGTCATGGTTCCTCCTGTGGAACTGGTCACCTCTGATGGATATGACCTTCAATTCGGCACCGTACGTCCCATCTTCGCATTCTTCGTTCCAATTCTCACTGCTCGCGATACCAACTCGTGTTTGCGCAGAACGTCATCGGCCACTTCGTCTTCACCAAGCATCTCCTGCCCACGATCCTCTCAACTGCCGAATCCAACCCGTCGTCGAGACCGCGCGTTATCACCGTTTCCTCCATGGGGCACCGCATTCACCCGTCCATCGAGTACGACACGCTCCGCGATTGCGACAAACGCCGCACGATGAACATTTGGCACCTCTACGGCCAGAGCAAGTTCGGGAATATCCTCGTCGCGAACGAGCTGGCCAGACGGTACGGAGATCAGATTGTCTCGATCTCGTTGCATCCCGGTGGAGTCAAGACAAATCTTTCGAGACATAGAGGCGGGGGACTTATGGCCAAGATCACTGTAAGTCTTTACTTGGTGTTTTAAATGGCAGACTGATGCTGCTCTTAGCGCTTCTTCTTCGCCGATCCCTCGCTGGGCGCGGTCACACAGTTGTACGCCGCAACGGCGCCAGAGGCCGCAGAGATGAACGGGAAGGTATGTAAAACTCGCGGACCACGTCCTCCCCCGTCGTTTACAATGTCTGACACCGTGTTCGCTAGTATCTCATCCCTTGGGCGCGTGTGGGAGAACCAAACCCTGCGGCCGCCAA